>PVHX01004864.1:0-119655 GCA_004024805.1 Geosciurus inauris | reverse complement strand
AAAAAAAAAAAAAAAAAAAAAAAAATTTAAACAAGCAATTTACAAAAAATAAAAACTTAGAGGAAAATTCTTATATATTTGTATTTATAATAACTAAAAAATGTTGCCATAGTAGACATGAGACAAACTCATGTTTTTCTGAGATATATCAATGTATCATGTGTAATTTTTTAATGTTATATCCATGTAATTGATGTTTTTAAATGACAAGTTAAACCAGACAATTACTGTCTAAAGAAAACCTTAAATTAAGCTAGGTGTGGAATTCCAGCTACTCTGGAGGCTGAGTCGGGAAAATTCCAAGTTCAAGGCCAGCCAAGGGTCTTAGTAAGACCCTATTTCAAAAGAAAAAACAGAAAGGGCCTGGAAATGTTGCTCAGTGGTAGTAGAGCATTTCCCTAGCATGCAGGAGGCCTTGGGTTCAATCCTCAATAAGAAATTAAAAGCCTTAATTAGGGGCTGGGGTTGTAGCTCAGTGGTAGAGCACTTGCCTAGCCTGTGTGAGGCACTGGGTTCAATTCTCAGCACTGCATATAAATAAAATAAAGGTCCACTGACAACTAAAAAAAAAAATTTTTTTAAAAAGCCTTAATTATACCAAACATCTGAAAACACCACTTTTTCCAAGAGTCTCATACTCTGGCCTCAAAGCCAAGTAAGTAAATATGTTTAAGTAAGCAAGGAGAAAAGTCTGCTTCACTGAGGAGTGGATGATCACCTCTCATTTTCCATGCTGGCATCTCTCCAGAGGCCATCAGCTGCACAGATAGCCCTGTAGTTAGTTCACCTTTAGAAAAAGTCAACTAAGCCATGTCAGAAATCTTGGCTCTAAACAAATATAGATTAAATGAAAAGCAGATTGAAAATGGGGCTCCCTCTAGGGCTTGAGGACTTAGGACTCTACCAACTGACTGTTCCAAGGCTGGAATTTACATCCCTCCATGTCTTCAATCTCTTATAAGAAGTCAAGACCTTCCTTTTCCCCTCACTCATTCCTTTCTTCCCCTGCTACCATGCTCCTTATTCCCCTCTGCCCAGTATATTTCACCAGGAGCCAAAAATGTCAAACATCTTCATGGGTAAACAGAAATCTGCTGGCCTTTTTTTCCCCCTCTTTCAATGCCTGCTGTTATTATGAGAGGTGACAACGTAATCTGCCTCAGGCACCTCTCTCCCCATCCATGCCAGGCAGGTCATTCTCTTTTTATCAGAAAGGAGAGTGGGTCATCACATTTTAGTACATGTTGACACCACTGCTAATAAAAGCAAGATAAGAAGTGGCTGCCCTTAAGGTGCCTTAACTTCTACTTGGCCTAAAAGATGCTTTACAGTTCTCGCACTGGAGGTAGAACTAGAAAGGTCTGAGTTACTCACACAGAACTCACCCAGGTATCAGGAGATTTGTAAAGCATGGTGACTTAGCAACAACAGTCATCTAAAAAGGCAACAATGAACCAGGATATCGATTTCTAAACAAATAGCAGAGGCATGAACAAGACAATTCCATTTTGAATCACATGTCTGTAATGATAGCAGTAAACTTAGAGATCCACTAATCAATGGTTTTCAAAATCTCAGGATTGGAATTATTAATATGAAGGAAATCTCATCCAAAAATATAAATAAAATACATAAACAAAAGTCAAGCTATTCTCAGGATCCCAACTCCAGCATGAGAGCCCTATAAGTAACCCAGGAACAGTAAAAATCACTGAAACACAACCTATACTTTTTTTTTGGCAGGGGGCTTACCAGAGATTAAACTCAGGAGCACTTAACCACTGAGCCACATTCCCAGCCCGTTTTTGTATTTTATTTAGAGAGAGGGGTCTCACTGACTTGTTTAGTGCCTCACCATTGCTGAGGCTGGCTTTGAATAGATCCTCCTGCATCAGCCTCCCAAGCCACTGGGATTACAGGCATGTGCTACCGGGCCTGACTACAACCTTTTCAGGAGATCAGAACTGAGGTTTTTTTTTTTCCTTTCTTTTCCTTTTTTTTCTTTCTTTCTTCTCTTTGTATTCATGACTGAATACAAAGAAAGATCATCTTTCACACTTAAAATTCCCAATTAGATCTCAAATTCACTCATAGGGTAATATAAGAAACACATAATAGAACAAGATCCTCTTTGCAACCTATCTTGACAAAACATTTATACATCAGGCTGGGTTGTGGCTCAGTGGTAAAGCACTTGCCTAGCATGTGTGAGGCACTGGGTTCAATTCTCAGCACCACATAAAAATAAATAAATAAAAATAAAGGTTCATCCACAACTAAAAAAAAAAAACCATATATATATACACATATAAAAGATTTATACATCTTTTCCAGTAGGTAATTTAGCAATATGCATCAAGAACCTTAAAAATAATACCATCAGCTGGGCACAGTGGTGCACACCTGTAATCCCAGCAACTGTGCTGGGACTAATCTTGGGAGGCTGAAGCAGGAAGATAACAAGTTCAAGGCCAGCCTGGGCAATTTAGCAAGACTCTGTTTCAAAATTAAACAATAAAAAAAGGGATAGGGATGTAACTCAGTGATAAAGCACTCCTGGGTTCAATTCCCAGTACCAAAAACAAAAAAGGCAAGAAAGAAAATTCTTACCCTGCCTTTGGACCCAGTTCTTCTATTTCTATGAATTTATTAATAAAAAATAATAACATGTAGATATTAAAATACATTGGGTTAGCAATGTATTATTAGTGTTAATAAAATAAACAAAACAAGGTAAATGGTAAATAATAGGGAACTGTTTCAATAAATCATTATGTCCATATGATGGGCCTACCATGGTTTGGCATTAAAATACTTCAAATACAATTAAAAATGCAAAAAATCATAACTCTATATAAAATAGAATCTGAAAATATAAAAACAAATAGTTGGATAAATTACAAAATTTATTCAGGGAACTGGAATACCAACTTTATTTAAATACCTTCTTTGCAAAAAACAAGTCATATGTCAGATTATACAAAAGGCAACATAAAAATTTATCTGCAAGTAACTTGCTCACTGACAATCCATCCTCCTGCTAATCTACAGCAACACAACACTTCTATTTCCTAATGCTTTCATGCTTCATTCTTCTTTCCTTTAACATGATGGTAATTTGAGGAAAGCTTAAGGGAAGAAGTCCCACTAACAATGACATTGGGACTGAGGAGCTCTTCCAAAGACCTACTGTCCCATGTGCCTATATTGAAACACCATGAAAACCGACTATAATACTTCTGCAGATTATGCCATAACAGGTGACAATCTACAAATGCCTTTTTTGTGCCAGACACTATGCCAGATATTGAAAAGGCAGGAGATGAATACAAGTCCAGTTCTTGTCTTCAAGAAGTCCAGGGACCACAGACGTAAACAGACCAAGAGATAAAATGAGGTAAGACGAAGTGGTCACAGCACTGCGGATGGGGGAATCAGAAAAGAATCAAAAGAGGGGGCATTCAAAAATTGTTGAAATGTTTTCTAGATACCAACAAGAAGGGGGGAGAAAAATCTAGGAAGAGACTTCCATGTAAAAGTACAGACATATATGAATGTTTGGGGGTGGGGGGCACTCTGACAGCAGAAGTATAAGTTATAAAGCTATGGGGGTGAGACAGTGAAGAGAGAAGGTTAGCCAAGACGATAAATGAGACAAACAACAGGAAGCCTGTATGGCAAGCCCAGGAGTCTGATTTTAACATGTAGCTGATTGCAAATTTCTAAAAAATGTTAAACAGTAGAATGATGTAATTACTTTACTCTTTTGTTTCATTTATGGTGCTGCAGATGGAACCCAGGGCCTCACACATGCTAAACATCAATGATCTACACCCTGAGCCCCAACTTTTTCCATTTTAAAGATGGCACCCTTGATAGAAGGGAAACTACAGACTGAGAGCCAATGGAAATAAAAAGTGCCCCAATGTAGCAGTGGCACAAAGATGAAGAGATAAAAGAAGGGAAATTATCAGGTCAGAATTGGGCAACCAGCTGGATGAGGAGCAGTAGAGAAAAGTGTGGCCCTCTTATCCTCCCAAGGCTCTCTCCATCCCTCAGTCACTGTTTCCAGTCTCTCCTGGAAAGAACCCTCTGCTGACAGTTTTTCCTTGACCACTCAAATAACTCTATCCTCTTTATTTTTCTTCACAGTATTTGGAACTATCAAAATGTCGATATTTATTTGTTTGCTTGTTTATTTTCTGTCTCTGCCTCCAGAATGAGAGCTCCATGATAGGGTACTGCTTGTCTAGTTCATGGCTATATTCCAGAACTTAGACCAGGACCTGGCACACAGTAGTTCAATAAATATTTGCTGAAGGAGTGAATGAATGAATAGAAGAAAGGGAAAGAGGGAGAAAGAAGGCAGGTAGACTACTCAGATTGGGAGTTTGAGCGCTTGACTAAAACGTAATGTCACAAGTAAAGATCGGTTATATGTGAGGGGAAAAAAGAGTTGAATTACAAAGACTGTTGAGGTGTGAAGTTCTTTTTTCAGCACAATCATCACCTTGTGACTATTTAACAACTCTTTCCTAATGTTCCATGTAAAATAAAAGGACAAAAAGGGAATGCCTATTGAGAACCTACAGAACTTCAAGAAGTCAAGGACTTCAAACAGTATCTCCTTCCATCTTCACATCAAATCCCTTATTTTGCGTATGAGGAAACTGAGACTGAGGCTAAGTAACTTACCCATGGTGACACAGCTGGAAAGGGGTACAAGCAAAACTGAAACTCCAGTGATGACAATTCCTACTCCATCCACTACATAATGTGAGAAGCAAACCAAGTTTACTCACCACAACTTTTTCTGCACTTCCAGAATATTATCAGGCTTTCCCTCAGCCTGCTCTACTTCAGGATTTAAATTCAAAAGAAAAGATGGTAATATACATGGCTTAGGTCTTCAATGTCCCCCAAAGGCCCACGTGATGAAGGCTTGGTCCCCAGCGTGGTGATATTAGGAAGTGATGGAAACTTTAAGAGGTAGGGCCTAGTGAGAGGTCTTTAAGTCCTTGGGGACGTGCCTTTAAAAAGGATGTGGGACTCGGCCCTTTCCTCTTTTTCCCTCTTCACTTCCCGAATAAGAGGTAAGCAGCTTTGCTCCCCAAGCACTCCCACCAGGGTGTGCTGCCTCCACACAGGCCCAAGAGCACAGGGTCAGTCGATCATGAACTTCAAAACTGAAACAAAGTAAGCCTTTCCCCTGTAAGTTGATTATTTCAAATATTTGTTATAATGACAGAAAGCTGCCTATCATGGATGGCTTTCACCATCTTATTTTTCTAAAGCTAAAATCTATATTGCACAAGACTGACCTCTGAAGTTTCTAAGACTGGATCACAGTTAAAACTTCCTGTGTTGAACTTTGCCATGAGAGGGGAAAAGAAAGTCTTAAATTTCAATCCCTGCTTCACAATCATGTGAACTAACCGCTCCTCCCCTTTGCAACATTACATGAAGACTCAAGTCAACATTTCATCCTGTAAGCCAAACCCAGGCATCAGTGAGCATCTAGTCCCCTAACCAATAATTGAAAGCTGACAGAATATGCAAGACAAGTCAGAGGGTCTAACTGGCAGAGCTGCTCAGACCTAAATTGTGCTATTTGAAACTTAGACCACTTGAGACAACAGTTCACTTTCCTCACTGTGGCAACAGATTCAACCTCTTGGCCCTGTGAAAGTCATCTGAATATATTTAACCAAAAGAAAACTAGAGAGAGAGAGAGAGAGAGAGAGAAAGGAAAGAAGAGAAAACTTCTGTCTCCTGATTGAAGATATATTCAGCTCTCTGATTTTTTATGCACACTTGATCATCCTGTTGACAGCCTTGGAAGTTAAGTAATATGGACTGCTGCACAGAGCTTTCAAACCTTGATGGAAACCAATGGCAGGCTCCTTTTGACAGTCAAATAATGACAAGCACGTTGCAGGCCACTGCCCGTCATTCACCAACATCTCCAACCTGCTCCAACTGCTGCGCAGCAACTAAGTGGAAGGTCAGAGGTTAAGCTCCAAGAAGCCAGCAATGAAGGGCAACTGTCATGCACCACTGCCTGTTGTGAAGCAGCAAGGAGTGGCTGTCTCCTCCAGAACATGCAAAACGTTCTCATTCTGTCCAGGCACAGACACATCTGAAGGTCCTAAATGAGACCATTGCCAATTCATGAAGCTCCAAACTGACAGCATGCCATTCAAGCTGTCTCAAATTTGACTTTTTTCCTATTTCAAATCACAAATGCATGCAAAGTATACAGTTAAGCTTAACTCTTCAGCCATGGTTTTAAGCATGCTATACTTTCAGACACATACACATTCTCAGATCCTAAAAAAGAGAAAAAAAAGTAGGATTAATTTTTTATTCTTTAGGGAGTTTCTAATAAACTATATAATTCAAAATGGCACAGAAAAACCCACATATCAGTTTTTTAGAAAAGTTCATAAATGTCTACAAAAGAAAATCATTTTTAAAAGGACTCATTTCATCATAAGATTATAATAATATGTAGAAGCACTATGAGAACTAAGAAAATAGCTACATATACATAATTTTATTTAATAAAAATAATATGAAAGTACTGAAAGGTACACAGTTCATTGGCATATATTATAATTATTTAGAATCTGTTTATAAAAATTACACTACACAAATTATTAAGACTTCAGCATATGAAACAAATATATCCTTAAGTAATTCTAAGTTTGGGTTCTTATTGTTTTTTTATGTGGTAAAATTACATGATCTCGCTCAGATGTGTGTGCATTAACATATAACCTGCCAAGAGATTTCTTCTTTCTCTTTACTGGAGCAAAATGAAATGTCTCATCTTATCTAGAAGCCATATGATTGTCAATAAAAGTGATGATCTAGGATCAAGAATTAAGTTGCACATTTTTTTCTCAGATCCTTTCCATCAACAATAGAATTTCTAACCACAGTATTCCAAGGAGCCCTCATCAGAAACAGCCTTTAGTAGTATGAACTTGAAAATGAACCTTACTTTACATTTTTTTTTAAGTAAATTTGTGTTGTGTGTTATCCCTTGGGAATATGATTACCTTTAGTGGTATGAACTTCTAAATCAGCTGTATTTCTAGAGTCAACTCTAAACCCTAATCACTAGCACTCATCCTTCCTTAAGTGAGCCTGGGGAAAGAAGATAACTCATCATTTACAAGAAGCAAAGCCAAGATACCCCATTACCAAAGCTTATACAGAGGAAGGTCAACTTCAGAAGAAGATCAACTAATTGCTCTATTTTCCAGCAACAAGAACATAGCTAGTTTTTGTTTGTTTGTTTGTTCTGGTATTAGGGATTGAACCAGGGGAATTTTACTACTGAGCTACGTCCCTAGACCTTTTCATTTGTTATTTTGAGACAGGATCTCACTAAGTGACTCAGAGCCTCACCAAGGTGCTCAAATTTGCAATCCTCGTGCCCCAGCCTCCTGAAGTTCCTGGGATTACAGGTATGTACCACTGCACCCAGCAAGAACATAGCTAGTTTCTAATAAACAGCTACAGATAGCCTAACATATTTCTAGTAATGTACAAGCAATGTATCAACTTCCAAACTCATAGGCAAAACCAGAAATTATGATCCATAAACCCAGATCATAACATGTAGTTTGGATCAAGAAAAATATCCCAAGCCAGAGTACACATTCACTTACAACTGGGATAGCTGCTTAAATAATGTTATTCAAAATAAAGTGAGCTTTTTTTTATTTGTTCTTTTTAGATATACATGGTAGTAGAGTATATTTTGATATATTATACATACATAGAAGTGTAACTTATTCTAATTAGGATCCCGTTCCTGCAGTTGTGTATGATGTGAAGTTTCACTGGTTGTGTATTCATATATGAACATAGTAAGGTTATGTCTGCTTCCTTCTACTGCCACTATGTGAGATTTCTACAATAGAAGAGACTTGGTAAGAATTTGAACATGAAGTAACTTCTTGTTTCAGAGCTTGATGTAAAGTTCTCTAGCAAATATTAAGGTACATTAACATATATAATCACAGAAACTAAGTTCAGAAATGGGGGCTTCTTCCCAAATCTGTGTATTCTAGACTTGGGCTGTGAACCTCCAAGTTTATTGTGAACTGATACAGGACAAATCAAAGAAAGTGCTTCTTTCAATACCACAGTCAACCAATGGTAATCATATTCCCAAGGGATAACACACAACACAAATTCACTTAAAAAAAAAAAAAAAAGGTTTAGCTGACTAATCAGTCACAGATCCATAATGAATAACAAAAGTCAACCAAGAATTTAGGAAGGGTAGATCCCTAAGCAGATCCCAAGAAAATGTTTGCATGGATAAATTCAATGACAAAATGATTAAGTTATGGGTGAGGTATACACGACAGGAAATAGAGGGTGTGGAGTCTGAATTTGTTATTCTCAACCCCAGAGTCAGAGGTCCAAGCTAAATCCTTTCCTCAGGGCTGCCTGCTCTGTGGCTTTACATGAAGGGGTTCTCATTTCATCCTATCATGCAAATGACATACAGGAGAAACTGACCAGACATAAGCCTGTGGTGGCCATCAATTCATCTTTTATTTCCCCATACTGGGGGGCGAGGGGGAGCAGTTGACAAGAATAACGCAGGTAGATGTATTCTGGATTTGATAAAGCTGAGCATGACCATTTTTCATGACATTCAAGCGGAAAGGCTAGTCCTAACATCCACATCTGATTTCTCTAACCCAGGACAAAACAGATACTCAATAAACATCTAGGGAATTCATCAACATATGAATTCCCAATGATTCTTATCAAACTTTCTACCAGGCTAATGGACAAAGGAAAAGAGTGCATCAGAATGGTGTTTCTTTGGAATATCATTGATTGAAATCCTCAGAAGATCACAATGACAACTAATGTGGTCCACTCACCCCATTTGTCCACTCTCACCCACTCCCAACCTTTCCACACCCCCCAAATGTCCATTTTAACATCTAGGAGATCTTTCACTTGAATATATGATTCAACAGAGTCAAGAAAAGTTACTGGATTCAGCAACATTCAAAAGCAAACATATTAGTGACTCCTGCTATTTCAGTGTTCCATAGGTGAGTGGAGAAGAACAGAAACACCCATAAATGAGGAGTGTAGAATGTGGCTTCAACATTGACACCCTGGTACTTGTACCAAGTGCTAAGGGCAGTCAAGAGTCCTATCACACCTAAACCAAGGCTATTCCCCATCCTTTTATCATGTACCTTTTTGTCAGGACCTCAGTGATATGGTGGCAAAGTCATATCACTGCTGGGTTGTTGTTGTTTTTTTTTTTTTTATGGTCTTTCTTTTGTAAATGAAAGCAAAGGCCCATCTGATCATAGATCAAAAGATGTTAGAGATGTCTGCTGCATACAGACGTGTGTATGTATACAGACATCGGTATGTGTATGTCTGTGCCTATACATCTATATATAGGAAGCAGGGAATAAAGCTACATGAAGATGCTGCCCTTCTGTGTCTGAAGCAAGATGCTTCAACGCAGTGCCTAAGTGCTTTGAGATCATTAGTTTAGAAGTCTGAGCAAACCCAAGCAGGTACCCCGCTCTCCTCCTCTCAGCTGAACAAAGGCCAGGCACATTTATTTTACCATATTCATTGTATACAGAACCATTCAGTGCAAAGAGTACCAGTTGCCTCCGGGTCATGAAATAATACTAAAAACTTTATAATCATTCATTGATTTAGTTTTCAGCATACTATATCATTTGAATCCAATGGGAGCATAAAGAGCTATTTGTGAGGTCAACCACGGTACAGACAGATGCTGACATGCTATTGATGGCAAGGTGGAAAGAAATTGCTAAATACAGCAGATCAATACCTCGTTTCACTGTTACAGCCTTCTGCAGACATAAAATATATATCTTTACAGCTACAAAAATAATAATAATGAAAGTGGGAGATAAATGCTTCCCTCAAGGTAAACTATTTGATTAGCTAAGGGCAAAGGTGACAGCAGCAGTTACACTAAAGTAACTTTATAGTCTTAAATAAAAACAGGATGGCAAAATGAATCGGGATACTAGGTGGTTCAGATATAAGTCTTAAAAAAATAGTGATAGGTAATAGAGCTGCCAAAATCGAAGGTTTTCCTGTGGCTACAAATACAGTTGCCCCAGATCTATTCTGTCATATGGTTTTACACAAAATATTTTCTTTGGTGATGGAAAACATACCAAGAGTTAGGGCTAAAACAAAAAGAAAAATTCCAACTTCCAGTCTACACATGCTTCCATTTGACAAGAAATATTGAGAGCCAACCATATTTTTAGCACCTTGCTAGACACCAAAATAAATTTATGACATGGTTGTTGGCCAGAGGGATCTCATAATCTCCCCAGGGAAAAAAGAATTACATAAAAAAACTAATAGGTATGAGCAATAATAAAATGTCAAATTTAATATGACCAAATGGCAAGATATATGGTACCAAACACCAGTTAAAAGTACCATACACACACTTACTATTGGTACCATACATTTTGACATAGGAAATAAGGTCAATAAGAAAAAAGATAAAGAAAAAAATCCTGAAAAGCTTCATAAATGAGAAGAGACTTAGAAAAAAGTCCTCAAGGATTGGTGGATCTTGGTGGATCTAATACAGTATTATCAAATTAGGTTTATTTCTCAGATGAAATGGGAGCGGTGCTGGGGATTAAACCCAGGTCACATGAAACCTGTTTCTTGTAAATCTCTGTAGTTTGAGCTAAAAATAACACAGCAGAATTTATCATCGATTATTTGTATATAAAGTCTCCTAGAAATCTTTAAAAGCAGCCTAAGGCGTATTTTTGTTTTTAAAAAGTTAGACCTACTTTTCCTGCAGCAATGAAAGGCTTAATGGGGTAAGAGGTTGCTGCACACTCTGTTCTACCCAAAGCCACAGCACCAAGATGTCAGTGGCTAAGGCGGAAAACATTACTGAACAACATTGTGAGAGAGGATGTTAAACACTTACATGGAAAAATACTGTCCTCATTTGGACACTGTTTAGCAATTTTAAATCAATCTGTTAATCTAACACGAATTTATCAGATGGCATTCATTTCCTTCAAAGAACATGGGAAATCTCAAGTAAGCAAAAGATACTTGATACAATACCACTTGATACAATAGCAACAAACAGAATAAGCTAACAGTAAAAATAAAACTCACTGCAAGAGAAGTAATGAAAATGTAATGCAATGGGAAGGCAAGTAAAAATTCGTATTTACTTTATACTCCTCCAAATAAAATAAAAATAAAAATAGCCGCTCTAAGAATAACAAAAATGGAAAAGAATTATTAACAACTTTATATCTTTTATCAATGTGTATCAATTATACTAGTTTATCAGCTTGTACTTTGGGAAGGGAATACTGGGTCTCTAGTTTTCTTCTGCAGAGGAAATGAACATAAACCCAAAGGTTTATGTCCTAAGGTGTGCATTTCACTAACTGTGTGTTGAACCATCTCTGGAGGTCACCTCAAGCAGCCTGGAAGCAGCAACATGGTCAGGGTAGAGCTCCTGAGTCTTATACTTAAGGATCACTCAGTGATGTGCATTTGAAAAGTGGGTCTCAGAAAACAATCAACAAATACTGTGTATCTGCCAACAAAGTTCTGTGCTAGATATTTTAGAGAATAAAAGATTTTTTTAAAAAATAGTTTCTACTCCTAAGAACTCGTTAATTTGTACATGGAGGGAAGGGGGGTAGTGATGAATAAGACAAGAATACTAAAATCCTTCTATTTTAATCTGTTGTGTTTGTTTTTATCCAGTGTCTTGCGCATGCTAAGCATGCTCTCTACCACTGACCTGTGCTCCCAGCCCCTTTAAATCATATTTATATCTATACAACATTGTTAGTATTCAAATTTCTTTTACATTATCATTTTGACAATAACACAGGAAGCAGGGAGGAAAGCTGACAATTGTCTCAGTTTACAGATGAGACATCACAGAGACTGAGGGACTTAGGCCAAGTGATGTAAGTGGCACCTGTGATAGCACCTGTGATAGCACCAGTGAAGTGTTCCTTCCACCACAGCAGGCCCCTACCAGTGGGGTTATGCATGGTCTTCACTCAAGAAACATTTTTTAGTGCCTAACGTGTTCCAGGTTCTACGGGCACTGGGGTACAATGATAAATAAAACACAGTCTGTATGACTAAGGTAGGGAGAGATTGATTGCAAAAAAATCATTACAATACAGAGTGAAAAGTGCTATGAAAACATACACAAATTGCTCCAGCAATCCAAGAGAAAATACTTTTAAGGTTCTGAAGTACTTCCATATAACAAAAAAATAACAAAAACAAATGAATTAAATATTCATCTCAAGAACTTAGCAAAAGAAGCTTAAGTGAGCCAGGACAAAGCAATCAATAAAAATAAAAGTAAAATGAATTAGAGCATAAACCAATTCAAAAACTATCTTAAAGAAATAAACAGACTACCAACAAATATAATTTATTTTAAAGAAGAGATCTGAATACAGAAAACAATAACCAAAAAGGAGAGATAAAAGGTGAATATATGATGAGCATGTGGGTGTGTGCCTGTAATCCCAGCAGCTCAAGAGGCTAAGGCAGGAGGATCTCGAGTTCAAAGCCAACCTCAGCAAGGGTGAGGCACTAAGCAACTCAATGAGACCCTGTCTCTAAATAAAATACAAAATAGGGCTGGGGATGTGGCTCAGCAGTTAAGTGGCTCTGAGTTCCATCCCCGGTACCAAAAAAAAGTTAATGTGAAATTCTTTTTAATTACAAAACTATACACAATTCTATATCCTGTACTAGTGACCAGGAAATATTATGTTCAATGCCATGTCAATAAATTTGAAAATCTTCATTTCTGAGAAATATAATGACCAAAATTTCCCCAAGAAGAAGATAAAAACTAAATAGACAGGGCTCGGGATGTAGCTCAGTCATAGTGACTTGCTAATTCCTTTAGGTGGAGGAGAAGAGGAAGAAATAATAATAATAATAATAGACAATAACTAGGCACTGGAAAGGTCAGTTCAATCTTCCAAGAGACAAATAATTCGTTGGGTTTTTTTTGTTGTTGTTTTTGGGTTTTGGTTGGTTTATTTGTTTGGTACTAGGGATTGAATCCAGGCATGCTTAACCACTGGGCCACATCCCTACCCCTTTTTTCATTTTTTATTTTGAGACAAGGTCTCTCTAAGTTACCTAGGGTCTTCTTGCCAAGTTGCTGAAGCTGACTTTGAACTTGAGACCTTCCTGCTTCAGCCTCTCAAGTTGCTGAGATTACAGGCATGCAACATTACCCCCAGTGAGACAAATAATTCTAATGCATTATAAATGGCTCCTAAGCACTGATGGAGGAAAACTCTACAGTTCATTTTATTATATTAGCATCATACAATACCAACACTTGACAAAAGAAATCACAAAAAGGAATGTTTCTCCATATTTTTACCTACTTTACCTTTCTCTATTTTTCAGCTCAGTTGCATCAACCAAAAGAGCTCTGTTGGGCTTTACTAACTACAGTTTCAACTATGAATCACAACATGTATGTTCTCCCCTAGGGATACAACCCTCAGCTCCTAAAAAATTACTGCTGCAGACTCTTTATTTTCATAACAAAACTACTAAAAAGTTGAATCCAGCAGCATATTAATGTAACCAAGTAGGATTTATCCCAAAGAACAATTAATAAAAACTCCATTAATAAATCATAGTCAGAGCAGTAGAAGTGAAAATACAATCTTGTAAATAGATGTCAAAGGGTTCAATAAAAATTCAACGTCAGTTCCTACAAAAAGGTAAAAGAATCAAAGATTACTGCCAACAACTATCATCATACCACATCAGTAACAGTGATCAAAAAATGTAATGTACTTAAGAATAAACTCAAAAGGTAACAATACAGTGCCTAAAGAAATAAAATTACAAAACTTTCTGAGGTTCATACAAGAAAACTTAATACTGTTGAATGAGGAAAAAAATTACCATAAATTTTCCATTCTTTCCAAACTAAACTACAAATTTAGTGCAATAACAACTAAAACACCAAAGGATTGGTGAGGCAGATGGGGGACCTTGAAAAAAGTGATTTTTAGAGTTTATCTGGAAAAAAAATGTTCTCTTGTCAATGCAAAAGGAAAAAAAAAGGAACTATGGAAAACAAAATAATTATGTTATTGTACTTGTACTGCCAGATATTAAAAGGTATCATAAAACTGATAACAAAAACAGTTTGTCAAGAGTAACAAACTAAAGCCAGTCATGGTAGGACATGCTGTAATCTCAGGAGGCGGAAGCAGGAGAATCCCAAGATCAAAGCCAGCATGAGAAACTTAGTGAGATTCTATCTCAAAATAAAAAACAGGGTGGAGGGGTGACTGAGTTCAGTGGTAGAAAGCACTTTCCCAGCATGCAGGAGCCCCTGAGTTCTACTCCCAATACTAGAAAGGGAAAAAATAAATAAAAAAACAAACAAAACAAGAAACAAAATGAAAATCAGATGTGAATTTGGGCATTCAAATCAATACTCAAAAGTCAATAATGCAACAGAGATAACTGTTTAACCTTTAGGGAGGAAAAAGTTAGATATCTATTCCATACTACAAACCAACTAAATTCCAGATATAGTATAAGAATTACATGAAAAAAATTAAAACACAAAGGAATTGGAAGAACAGATAAATGACATTAATCTAATATTGAGATGGGAAAAGTACTGATACACACACACATACACACACACACACACACTTTTACAAAAATTCAACAGTAAAAAGGCAGGCAATAAACGAACTGGAAAAAGTACTTCCATCACATGATTAACAAATGGTAATATCTCTAATCTACCAAATGGTCTTACAAATCAGTAAGAAAAGACAAACACATGTTAGCAAAATGACCAAAGGCTACATGAATAAACAAATCCAAAAGAACTGTATCTGGCCACTAAACATGATAGGAGGGAATTCATCCAAACACAATAATTAAGAAGATACAAATTAGTTCTACGATGAGCTCCTACTCCTTGTCTTCCAATTTGGCAAATACATTTGTTTTATGATAATTCCCAGTGTTGGAAAGAATGTAACAAAATAGCACTTTCATGTGTTGCTTCTTAGACTGGAAACTGGCATTAGTTTCCTGGTTATCTCTGGAGGATTATGAGACTCTTTTTCCTGCTTGATATTTTCTGTTTTTCAGTTTTTCTAAAATGTATTATCATATAACCAGAAAACTATTTTTTTAAGTTAAGAAATGCTTTGCCATCCTATACCATAAATACTGTGGTTATACATTTAGAAAGCTGACTTTCATGAGTCCCATGTGAAAAATAATTTTCATTATTTTACAGTCACATCCATGGTAATGATAGCTAACATCACTGTTGTAAATGCTTGACATATATTAAATCATCTAATCTTCACCACTATTAGCATCACCATTGTACAGATGAAAATTGAGGCTGAAAGAGATGAGGTGACTTGCCCAAGATCACTTAGCTAGAGAGTAGGAGAGTTAGGGAAGCCTGGCCCCCAAATCCATGCTCTTCCTCACCACAGGCTGCCATCTCTCCTGAGAAACTACACCCTAAAGCAACATAATTGGTGCATAATATAAATGCCAGAACATAAACAATAAAATAAGCACTAGTCCCTTTAAAATAGTCGCTTTGGGAAACTCGATACATATCCAAAGATGTGGTCACTGATCAAAACATTTTTAGAAACCTTTTCTTTGACTGTCCCCAGGGGATAGTAAACATGTCTCCTAGGAGAAAAGAAGAGATTTCTTCCAGTTAGGAGTCATTCCAAAGCAAGGCTTGAGGTGTGATTAAATGGCAGAATTTTGCTATTGGTAACAAAGCAACAAAAACTGATTTTAAAAAATAAATAAATAAAGTGATTTTACTAAGGTGCCCATAATTCTGTCGGCTCCCAAGAACAGTGAATCTTAGCACTTGCCATGTACTGCATTATGGTAATTATTTGTTTATGTGCCTGTCTTCCTACTAAACTGAGGTCCTCAACGGCGAAGATTTTGCTTTATTCATCTGTAAGCCTTCAGCACGAGTCCTGGCACATACAGAGTAAATGAAATCCTTCTGAATAAACTCTATAGAATGTCACACAAATGCTTTGAGCAATGACAATACATTAAAATAAATAAAAATATTGCCAAGAGTCTTTAAACTAACAAGCCTATAAGGTATGTACAAAGAGATTTTAATGGGGAAAAAATGGAAATTTTATGGAGCAGTCCCCAAAATTCTAAATATTAAGGAAGACAGAAATCAGTTTTTAACAGGTCGTCTTATTATAATGGCTACCTATAGTCATTTCTCACAAAACACAAGCGGGGAGTGGATATGCTTCATTGTCTAAAAAGCAATCTACTGAACCAAGGATGCAGAAATAACCATAAACTTTCTCAGACAACGATGCAAAAACACATCTGCTACACAGAAGACACCAGGATGCATCCTGCCTATGGGTTCAATCGACAAAGCACAACCTGGAGCCTGGAATATAAATCAAAGAACCTTACAGGCCTGGTATTTATTGACATTTGCTACCTGCAAATTCCTAATATGTGCAAGATGGGCCTATTTTTATTTACAGCTCAAACCACAGACTGAATGTAAAACAAGATGCTTAATAAATCCAGAGGAACATAAAACACCAGCATAACTCAGACAGCAAGACAGACACTCACTCCTTAATTAAGTGGGTGATGTTCTGCTTAAAACAAAAAGACAACCCTGGGCTATGGCTAAGATTAAGCACTCAGCCTTGCGAGGGAAGCGCCAGCCATTTTCAGGGCAAAGGCTCTAAATCATGAAAAATAAACCATCTAATAGTCTGTATTCAATAGTAAGTAGACGTCAGGACACAGACTGATTTGGATTAACACATTTTCAGTTATAACAAGTAATTTTACAGAGGATTAGTATCTTGATGGTCTGATCAATATGAGGCACCGCTGCTATTACAGATGAAGAGAAAATTGCCCCTCTGGTAATAAAGTGTGCGTGTCTTCGTTCTCCTTCATTTGCTGAGTCCATTACTGTAATGGTTCCAGCATTAACAGCTGGGACAATTTAAGCAGCAGGGGTCTGATGAATTTAAAAGCTGGGAACACTGGCCACTCATCCTTTCCTCCCTTTTAGTCTGCATATGTAACTCCTCTGCCTGGCTACGGTTCCAATACAAGGATCATGTTTTATGAGAACAATGACTACTATTTCCCAATTATTGTCTCATTAAT
The DNA here is from genome assembly GCA_004024805.1 of Geosciurus inauris. Classification (NCBI taxonomy): domain Eukaryota; kingdom Metazoa; phylum Chordata; class Mammalia; order Rodentia; family Sciuridae; genus Geosciurus; species Geosciurus inauris. The sequence goes on along the minus strand of PVHX01004864.1, from coordinate 102,369 downwards.
AGTGTTACCAGCCAATAATGTGACTAAAACAAAAATTGCTCGCAGCATACTGGCTGCTGAGTCTGCAAAAAATTGCACACTATTTACCTAAATAACAAGATTGACATGACAACAGGCTACAGTCCACATAAACTGTAATGTTTGCAGTCGTTTGGCTGGTGCCGGTTTCACATTCTCAAGCAAAGGAAAAAAAAACAGCAGAATGTTCATGCTGACAGAAAGAAAAAAAAAATCATCAGTAGAATTTTCCATCTCTGTTTTCAAAAAAAAGGCAAACTGGAAAACAGTAAGATAATAAACTGCTGTACATAGAAATAGAAAATCCATATTAATGCAGCCTTGAGACTTTAATCATGCCCAATTCAGCAGAGTGAGTTAAGGTTGCAACATCAGCCTGTTTTATATTATTATTGGAGAAATGCTGGCCCTTGAGGCTCAGACTTGAATGACCCAGTCACTAAATGAAGATGCCAAAGGGCAGACTTAAGGCTAAGGCAGAAATCAGAGTTCTGAGTTTTCTGATCACAAACAGTTATGAAAACACTCCTGCACTGGCAACAAATCTCCTCCTCAGACCAGATGCAACATAATTTCACCCCTCAAACTGAGTTTTCTACTTGATTTCTACTGGCTATGAAGATCTCAACTGCCCCTTATCCATATGGCAGTTTTTGAACAAAAGGGAAGGCATGGTCACTTTGCAGGCTGAATGTTTCCAAAACTACAGAGTAAATAAATGATCCGCAAAGGAACAGCACAGGTGCTTCTGGGATAAACAAAATGCAAGCCTGATAGTTTTGTTTTTGCTTTTGTTTTTATAATCACAGAGCAGAACGGTGATTACTAGGGGTTGGAGAGAGGGAAAAATGAGAAATTACTAATCAACCGGCAGAAAGTTTCAATTATGCAAAATGAGTGAGTGTTAGAGATCTGCTGGGCAACAATGAATCTACAGTTAACAATATTGTATTGGATGCTTAAAAATGTGTTGATAGGAAAGATCTCGTTTCTTACCACAATAAAATAAGATTTTTTTTAAAAAACTGCAAGACTAGAGCACCTATGCAAGATTTAGCTTTCAATTGTGTTAACCCTGCAAACACTATGCCAAGGACAAATGTCTGAAACAAGTTCCTACTGACACAAATCTTAATCTCCTGAACATATCCCGATCCAGCCTAATAGTCCCCAAGATTCCTCCCAGCTTAAATTTTGAAATCAACAAGTGTGACAATTTGTAAAACAACACAAAACCAGTTTATAACAGAAGATGAAATGAAAGAGCTTAGCAGGACTCTAAATTCACCTTCTCTAAACTATGCCTTTTTTTTAAGTTTCCCAAAGTACCATCTTAACGATAAAATTCCTTTTTCCTGGAAATCAGAAAGTCACATTTTAAATCTAACTTTATTGGGAAATCTTCCATTAAAAAATAAAAAATAAATAAACACAAACACTAGTAGGTAAACTAGCATTTTAAACTTGAAAATGAAGAAAGAAACCACTGTTGACCATTTCCAAAGCATGTGTTGAATGGAAGAGTCTTATTTCTCAAAATTAATGTCTATACCTGTTAAGTAACTTAAAATCCATAAAGTACCTTGCCATTCTCCATTATTTCTCTCAAATTCCAGTTCCACCACTCACTATTAAGAAAGCCTAATGAACAATAACAAGTGATGCTCTTGAGAATTCATTCATTTAGTAAATACTTATAGAATACCTACTATGTGCCTGGCAAAACATTAAGTGCTAAAAATGACAGAACTTAAAAAAAATTTAAAAATTTTTAAAAAATGGTCCCTAATTTTTTGGAGCATATAATCTAACTTCCTAACCACAATAAAATCTAATCAGTAGCCAGGGAGCCAGTATTTTCCTTATTGAGGGTCACATGTATCATGTATCAGATGCTGGAGGCTTTCAACCACTCAATTTTTCTTCAACAGATACTTATTAACATCTCCTATGTGGAAGACTCTCTGCCAGATCCAGTGAAGAGATAAAAAGATGAATTAGACCCAAATGCTATCCTCATGGAAACTAATGGCTGTTCAAAGTGTCTAAGACTCTTTTTGAACACCAAATTCAGTTTTCAAACCAAAACCAGGATGGTTAAGAAGCAGACCTGGAAATAACACAAAGCAGCAACTCACTGTTACTCAATTCTTGAGCGGGTTAAGAAAGGTATTTAAAGTGGTTTGGAAACTATGATCAAATAAACTAACTTTCTTCCATTTAGAGAGGACAATAAAACCTACAAAACAGTGACTAAGGGTTGACTTGCACTGAAGAAGAGATTAAGCAAAGACAAAGATGGATGAGGGGGTGGGAGGAGTGGAATCTTCCAGGTGAGGGACTTTTTTAAAGTCCCTTGGTCATTGTCCATGAGATTGTGAAATATATACATCCGGTCTTCATCCGCATTGCCAGACATACAACTCCTAAACCCTTGTACTCTCAGAGTGGTAAGAGTGTCCCTCGTGTGACTGGTGCCTGACAGCCCCTATGTAGTGTCAAAGCTTAGAAAATAACATTTCCAGGGCTAGGGGTGTAGCTCAGTGGCAGAGTGCTTGCTTAGTATACCTAAGGACCTGGGTTCGATCCCAAGCACTACAGAAAAGGTAACAACAACAACAACAATGTTCTAAAGTATTTCACACACTGAGTACTTTGAACCAAAGGATACTGAAAGGCTTTAGAAGCTGCCTCGGAACCAAGGTCTACCTGTCTCACCCCAGAGCTACCACCACCCATACTCATCTCTTGCCCCTTCTCACTTGAACTGAGTTAAAACAGACCCAAGGTGTGTCATGATAACTTGAACCCCTGCTCCCTAAAGCAAGCCACAGAATCTAAAAACAGAACTCTAACCTTCCCTTACCTTTCTGTGTGTCACCTGGCCAGAAAGATGGTCTCTAACCTACCCACAGATGGTAAGGCCCTCATTTCAGAAGTGTTCCTGCTCCACACCCGGGAGGAAGAAATGCTTCAGAGAGAGGCCAAGAAGAATCTAACAGGCAGGGCTCCCTGAGCGTTCCCAGTTCAGCCTATCACGGTGGATCATACTGTTTTATCCAATCACATTTCTAAATGGCTCTTCATTTTTCATGCATCTTAAGCATTCTGTCAAGTAAAATGGTGATTAAATAAATTAATTAAGTATGATTAAATAAAATAGGCTTTTCTCTTGTTAACCTGTCTTTTGTTATTGAGATATTGGCTATGACCCTTATGCTGAGAAAGGAGAGGCACCACCTCTTTCAGCCCCTATAGTAACTTCAGGATACACTTTAAGCAGATCTCTCAGAGGATACACTTTAAGCAGATCTCAGGAAAGGATTCTATGACACCGCCCCCCCTCAGACCACATAAAATACATCTTTCTAAGGAAGGAATTCCATGACCTCTGAACAGACCATGTTAGATACCCCTTTGTTACCATGTCCTCCTTTGGTGATGAAACTCACTACTCTGCTATTAGTACACTATATCTTCCATAGACAGCCAGCTCCACGGGACTGTATCTGCCATCTTTACCCACATGTCTCCAGTGTTAAGATGAAGAACTTAACTTCATCTGAACATCAGAACACAGAAAATGGCTGAGTGACCATTGTTTCAACTTTTCAAAAGGTGGTGCACAACCAATACCATTTTGTATGCACAGGAGAGAAGTTAATGGAACCCCAGTTGAGTCAATTTGCCTGCACAGACATCCAACACAAGTTTACAGAATAAAAGCTCTGAATTTAGGTTAAATATCTACTAGGGTCAGATAGATAGTAGTGGGGGTGGTGAAGATGATGACAATGAGTTAAGGGTGATAACAACAGTGTTCATTTTATATGTTAGGAATGTTCTAGTTGCTATACATGTATACAGTTTAATCCCCACTACAACTATATCTCTGCAATGTCACAGATGAAGAAATTGAGGTTCAGAGAAGTTAAGTTGCTTGCTAAAGAAAGTGACAGAACAGAATTCAATTCCAGAAATTTGTATCATACTCTGAACTATTACATAGTAATCCCCCCCTTATTTGTAGAGAATACATTCTAAGACTCCCCCCAGAGAATACTTGAAACAAAGGATAGTACTGAACCCTATACTTACTATAAATACATGCTATGATAAAAGTTTAATTTACAAATTAGGCACAATAACAGATTAACAATAATAACAATAAAATATAACAAAACACTGTAATAAAATTTTTGTAAACATGGTCTGTCTCTTGAAAGCATCAAGACAAATGTCGATATTGTTGGACTGTGGTTGATGGTGGGTAGATGAAGCCACAGAAAGCAAAGCCATGGAAGGCCAGGGACTGCTTTACTAGGGCTGAAGGGGCAGCGGTGGACTGTGGCAAAATGCAATGCACATTTGCCATTGAAAGGAGTCACCTCCATTCAACTGTAGTTAGGGAAATACACGCTCAATGTTACCAGATACTCTAGACATTCAATACAGCCAAATATCTAGATTTTTATGTGAAATCTCTCAACATTTAAATATTAGAAAATGATTTCAAAACTTCCAAACACATTCATCTCAGACAGATAAAGTACTTCTATCACATTAGGATAAATATGTGGTCTATAAATTTATGATCTCTAATGCTACATCATTCCTCAAAACTATACATGCCAAAAATGCATAATCTACATCCAATCATGAAAAAAAATCAGACAAATAAGCATACACAGCCATTCCACAGAACAAATGGCCTGTACTTATGAGGAATTGTAGATACCTTGAAGGACAAAGAAAAGATGAGAAATCGATTTAAATGACATTAAAGGAAACCAGATTAAAGGAGAAGAGATCAAAGAGACATGACAACTAAAGGTACATATGATTCCAGATTGGTGCCTGGACCAGGATAATAATGCTTTATAAAAGAGAGTATTAGAATAATTAGCAAAATATGAATGTATACTTTGGATTAAATAACAGTACTACATTAATATTAACTTTTCTTTTTTTTTTAATATTTTTTTAGTTGTAGATGGATACAATATCTTTATTTATTTATTTTTATGTGGTGCTGAGGATCGAACCCAGTGCCTCACGCATGCGAGGCAAGCGCTCTACCACTGAGCTACAATCCCAGCTCAATATTAACTTTTCTTAAATTGATAATCTGACTGTTTATATGTAAGAGAATTCCTTGCTCTTAGGAAATACGTTCAGAACTACTTAGTGGTTAAGAGGATTGATGTCTCCTACTTACTCTGTAGCAGTTCTTAAAAAGAATAGTAATAAGGCTGGGTGTAGTTCAGTGGTAGACAACTTGCCTATCATGTCCAGAGCCCTAGGTTCAATCCCCAGCACCTCAAAAATATAATAACAGTAATAAAGGGTAATAGTTCATATGTATACATACTGGGGTGGAGGGATATGCATACCCAATAAAGGTAACAGAGCAAGATGTTAACTTGTAAATCCAGACAATAGTCTATGAGAGGTCTATGTTCTATTCTTGCAGGTGTTCTCTAAGTTTTAAATTATTTCCAAATAATAAATCCTTTCATCTAAAAAGCCAGAAGTCTTCTTGTTCAACCAAACTCAATCAAAGATATACCTACTCTGTTGTGGCACAATGGCCAAACTTAATCATATTGGGGCCTCATAACAACCCACAAAAGCAGCCATTCCTGTCTCGTTTTCTGGCTGGGGAAACTGAGACACTGGGCATGAACCCCCTGTTCCAATACCAAGAAAATAATAGAAACCACGGTTCTAACTCAGGCCATCAATACTAATCTGGACTATACTGTTATATGCTTTATAAGAAAAATTCTTTTTAAAAATGCATGAAAATGGTATGATGCACTCTTAGGCTTTAAGACAAATTGAGTAATGTTACCATGGAAAGTTATCTATTTAGTCCAACTTTCTTAAATCACCCTCGAGACTTGAACTTGAACTGCATAAAAGTCTACAGCATAAACAATCGCAAAGAAAATATAATCTATATTATTTCAAAGAGAAAAGAAGTACCAAAAGTAATTACCCATTACAGGAATGACAAAGTTTAATTTAAAAAAACAAACAAAATCTTTGTAATTCTGGAATAAAGATTTCATAGGTATTACACAAAAAGGATGAATCATAAAAATAAATATTAGTAAATCTCCCTTTATTAAAAACATTAAGTAAACTCAAAGAATGGCAGATAATGTTTACAAAACTTATAGCTTGTCAGGATTTGTAGCTAGAAAATATAAAGAATTCACAAAACTTAACAAGAACACAAACAACCTGCCAAAAATAATGGGCAAAGATTTTGAATAGACATTTTCCAAAAGAAGATAGGCATGTGATCAGTGAGCACATGAAAAGATGCTCCACATTATTAGCCATCAGAAATGCAAATCAATGCCACCATGAGATACCATTTCACAGTCTCTATAATGGCTTCAGTAAAAAGACAATAACAAGTGTTGTCAAGGACATAAAAAATTGTAACTCAAAACTGGTGATGGGAATGTAAAATAGAACAGACACACTGGAAAACAGTCCAACAGTTTCTTAAAATGTTAAAAACAGCTGGGCACAGTGGTGCACGCCTGTAATCCCAGCAGCTTGGGAGGCTAAAGGAGGAGGATTGTGAGTTCAAACCCAGCCTCAGCAAAAGTGAGGTGCTAAGCAACACAGTGAGGCCCTGTTTCTAAATAAAATACAAAATAGGGCTGTGGATGTGGCTCAGTGGTGGGGTGCCCCTGAGTTCAATCCCTGGTACCCTCCCCCCCCCAAAAAAGTTAAAACACATTTATTAACATTATGACTAGCAATTCCACTCTTAGTTATCTACCTAAGAAGAATGAAAAATGTCCATATATAAACTAGGATGCAATTGTTCATTAATAGCCAAAATTTGAAACAACTCAAATGTGCATCAACTGATACAAAGATAAATAAAATGTGGTATATTTAGATATTGGAATACTATTTACTGGGTAATTAAAAGGAATGAAGTACTGATATGTGCTACTATGTGGATAAACCTCAAACACATTATCCTGGGTGAAAGATGCCAAACACAAAAGATCACGTGGTATATGATTCCATTTATATAAAAATGTCCAAAAAAGGCAAATCTAGAGAGGAGATTAGTGATTGCCTAGGGATGGGGGTGGAATTGGGAACACATCACCCAATATAAATGAAATCAGAAAGACTTATACATACTTTACAGCAATTTTTTTCATAATAAGTTAAAACTAGAAATAATCCAGATGTCCAGCAACAGGTGAATGAATAAATGATTTTGATACATCCACACAGTAGCCTATTACTCAGCCATGTAAAGGAATAAACTATTGGTAGACACAATAGCATGGATAAATCTAAAAAGTCATTATGCTGAATGAAAAAAGACGGACCCAAGAGAACATACTGTATGCTTCCATTTATATGAGATTCTAGAAAATAGACTCTTTAGTGACAGAAAAGATATCACTGGCAGACTAAGGGCCAAGGTAGAGGAAGAAATTGGCTGAAAATGAGTAAGAGATAGATTTTAGAAGGGATACAAATGTTCTTAATGCCAACTATGCTAGTTTTACATGTGTATACATCTGACAAAACTCAAATTGTATACTATAAATGATATTTAAATTACTGTGCATAAATTATACCTCAACAAAGTTAAAAGTAGAAAAGAGAATAACTCGGGCTGGATGTGGCTCAGTGGTAGAGCACTTGCCTAGCATGCGTGAGGCACTGGGTTTGATTCTCAGCACCACATATAAATAAATAAAATAAAGGCCCATTGACAACTAAAAAATATTTTTAAAAAAAGAGAGAATAATTCGTGAGTAATTGGACATTTTCTACTTAACATTTAAAACAACTTCCTATACTTAAAGTGAACTAAGTTTCATGAGCAAACAATTTTTAAATAAAAACAAAAGAATTTTTAAAAAGGCAATAGAGAAAAAACTTGCTCTACCAAGTCACCATGTTTCCAAGGAGAAAATGGGAAAAAGTTTTGAAACTGGAGTCAGAAGAACAATTTATGATCCCTAGTTCCTCCTAGCAACCAAGTTGCCTTGAGCAAGTCACAAATTCTACAAGCCTCAGTTTCCACATCTGTAAAATGTGGGTAATATTAATAAATACCTCACAGGCAATGGTTATAGTTTCAATGAGTAAAGTCTCCTTTGGACCAGGAAGTCTATCTTAGCCAAAATTATAATCCCAGTGTATGGCAATTCATAGGTGCTCAATCAATCCTCACAGAATACATGAATTACTCTAAAAATCAACCTTAGCTGGGCATGGTGGCGCATGCCTGTAATCCCAGTAACCTGGGAGGCTGAGGCAGGAGGATCACAAGTTCAAAGCCAGACTCAACAATTTGGCAAGTCCCTAAGCAACTTAGCCAGACTGTCTCAAAATAAAAAATAAAAAAAAGGACTGGGGATGTGACTCAGTGGTTAAGAGCCCCTGGGTTCAATCTCTGGTACCAAAAAAAAAAAAAAAAAAAATCAACCTGAAATGTGAGAAAGACATAATATATCATGCCAATAGGTAACATTTGTTTCTTTGCACTTTGAAGACTATTACAGAAGGGTCTTCCCCTTCTTTAGTATATTATCTCTATCACAGGCAGACTCGAGTATAGAAATGTCAGGTCTCTTGTGAAATGTTACTGTAATTCAGGTCATTATAGACCAGATTTGACTTACTGATTTTTTTTTTTTTTTTTTTTTTAGGTACTGGAGATTGAACTCAGGGGCACTCGACCACTGAGCCACATCCCCAGCCCTATTTTGTGTCTTATGTAGAGACAGAGTCTCACTGAGTTGCTTAGTGCCCCGCCATTGCTGAGGCTGGTTTGAACTCCCGATTCTCCTGTCTCATTCTCCCATAGTGCTGGAATTCCAGGCGTGTGCTACCATGCCCAGCTCAGATTTGATGTTTTAAATCCTCAAGTATATTGCCCTAAGACAGAGTCACTTGTAAGACTAAATTCCATGAGAGCAAGAACTGTACCTGCTTTATTTACCACAGATCCTCACTGCCAATATTTGCCTAATACAGAGAGAGCACACAATAGCATGTGCAAAGACCCTGTGAGCAGATGAATTACAGGCACGAACGACTTTTGAGAAGGCCAAAGTGTCTGATAGAGAGCAAAGAGTCATGTCCAAGGAGATTGCAAAAGCAGATAAGAGCCACACCATGCAAGGTCTTTTAGATTATGTGAAGTTTTGTTCTTATCCTAAGAGCAACAGGAGGCCATGGGTGATTTTTAAACAGGTGGCTGGCAGAATAACTAAGGAGGAAAGGAACATAATTAGATTTGAATTTTGAAAAAAACTCATTCTCTTCAGTGTGAAGAAACTGATTGTTGGGGGAAAGGGGGAAAGTGTTGTTAGGGTATAGAGTCTAAGAGGAGGCTGTTGTAATAGTCCATTAAAGATATAATGGGGGCTGGGATTGTGGCTCAGCGGTAGAGCGCTTGCCTCGCATGCGCGGGGCCCTGGGTTCGATCCTCAGCACCACATACAAAGCAATAAAGACATTGTGTCCATCAACAACAAAAAAAAATTTAAAAAAAAAAAAAGATATAATGGTAATCTGGTGCACGGTAGTGGAGGTGGAAAAAACAGACAGATTCTTATTGTTCACAGAAATCAATAAGACCCAGCTGGGGGGCGGGGGAGTCATTCAATTCTTCTGAGCCTCAATTCTTCATCTGTGAAACAGGACTGTTGATACGCCATCCGTATCGTATCTATCCTGCAATCTGTCGTGATAAGAATATGAAATAATACAAATACGCAACACAGGTGCCCAACACAATAATAAGTGCTGAAAGTAAGTAAACAAATAGATCTCTATTGCTTTTATTATTGTTGTTGTCATCCCATGGAATAGCAACCACTAAAACCTGAACAACAAAGGTAGAGAGTAAGAATGTGGTTAAAGATTCCTACCCACAGTGCTGAAGACACAGACTATCAGCTGTCCTCTGAGACAACTGTTCCAAATAAACACATCTGACCGCACGGTATTTCATCCAAACAGCTCTCAGTCCTCAGGGACCATTATGAAATGAGAAAGCACAGCTGGTGTGATCACAGTCATCTGAGAGCCCAGTAAACTGAGGCACACGGGTGGCTACAAATTTAACCAAGAAATATGTGCAGAAATAGAACAAGGGAATGGGTGTCTCAACTCTCAGTCCTGAGCTGGTCCAACGGGACTCGGCCTGCATCCTAAGCAACACGAATAGACAACACGCGCGCGCGCACACACGCGCACACACGCGCGCGCACACGCAGCCCATGTCTCCGGGTTCCTTGCTGACAAGGCCCTGTCATCTGTTGGTTTAACACCGTGCATCCGCTCACCATCAAAGCAAGCCCTTCCGGTTCCCTGCCTCTAGCTCCCAGCGGAGCAAGAATCCCAGAGCCCGGGAAGGCCGACGTACCTTAGCTTCGCGCTCTCGTTCCTCCGCGGTCTGGGTGCGCTTCATGTTGCCACTAAAGCCGCCTTCGCCACCACGACCCGCGTAAATCCCTGGCCCTGGGCCCCGCCTCCTGCGTGTAGTTCTCTCAGCGTCCTGCTCCTATCCAGCGCCATGCTCTCTCAGAGCCTTGAGAACTACCACTCCCAGGATGCACCGCGCGACGCCCGCGAGCGCCTTGGTCTTGAGAGCAGAATTTCCCCGGTCCGACAGCTGAACGAGAGTAGTCCGCTACGCAGCAAGCCGGCGGCCTGGAGCCCGCGGAGAACTACATTTCCCAGGGGTCAACGGGGCCTGCCATGTTTTTCCCGTGCTCCTCTCGGTCAGCCGCCGCACACGCTGTCGGCGCTATAGCAACGGTAGCTAGCGGCCGGGCGAGATTGGTGGTGAGTATTCTTGGGGAGTGTCGGGGGTGGATGGAGGCTGGCGGTCCCTAACCCTGCAGCACGGGCCAGGGTGCTGGGGTCTGTTTTGCAACCTGGAGAAGGCCCTGGAGATGTCGAGTGAAAAGCAGCCCCGCCGAGACACCTCCACATATTCAGGCCTGCATCGCAACCCGCCATTTATCCCCACGCCCAGGAGTTATTTGAAATTTTATTCCGAGCCATAAACACTGCCTAATGAGAGTTGCAGTCCCTATCCACATCCTTCAAGTAGAAGGTCACGCACACACTTCATTCACTTACCCTGTGTTCAGAATTGCTTGGTAGACCCTAAACACCTAAAGTGCCCTATTGTTACTTTATTGTTTATTGTCTGGCTACTTCTATAACCCGTTAATGCCATAAAGGCAAGGACTTTGTTTACCATTTTAGTCTCGGTGGCTGGTATTCATTTATGCATTCAGTAAATATAAACTTTGGTGTCCACCATATGGCAGACACTTCCCTACTAACCGTGAACAACCCCAGTGCACATCTAAAGATGTTTATACTTAATTAGTAGAGACGATAAAACTAGTAAACAAATTTGATATTTTCAGATAGAGGCTATTGCTATAAAAGAAATAAACCCTAAAGAAATTGGGAAGAAGAGTACTCTAACAGGATGGTCAAGGAAAGCTTATCTAAGCTGAACTCCAAAGGAGCCAGCTAATGCAAACGCTTTGAACAAGTAAGGGTATGGTGGGCTTGTGGAAAGTAGAAAACAATGTAAGTGGAGTAGATTGAGCAAGAAGGGAGAGCCGGAGAGGTGTTTCTCTATCTCTGCTCTATTAACATTTTGGATGGGATTGCCATGGATCCTATACACTGCAGGATGTTTAGCCTCTTCGCTGACATCTACCCGCTAGAGTTCAGTACACCTCCCATTCCCAGTTCTGACAACCCAAAATATCAACAAACGACTACTTTCTGGATTAGTGATGTTAGGCAAGTTATATCTCAGAGTTCTCATTTGTAAAGCAGTAATCATTTGAGTAACAATATCACAGGATATTGTGGGTGATTTAATTAATGCATAATAATTAATTAAGTAGATAACTTAGAACAATGCCTGTTCTATACAGAGTGAGCATTCAGTAAATGTTAACACTATCATCACCTTCATCATCAATATTATTATAAAATCAACCTTAACTCTATCATAGAAAAGTAGTCACTTTCACAGGTGGCCTGTGATTTAAAATCTTAATAATTTAAGTCCCAAAAATGACCTTTTCTGTAGCAATATTTCCAAAAGAAGTAGTTTATCTCCCGGGCATTCGTCCATTACCTGTTTCTGTCACACAAAAATGCAGCAGTTCTCAACTTTTTTAGTTACAATGAAAATTATGAACCCACTCCCTAAATAATATGCATCCATACACATACATACAAAATTTATAAAAACTTCTCTGGGTTTTCAGAACCTGAAAGCTTTATGGACTTCATTCATTCATTCAAACAATTATCCAGTGAATTCCTGCTCTCTAAATGTTCCAAGTTCTATGCCAGCCTCCAAGAATAAAGAAGTAAACAAGACAAATAAGCTTGCTACTTTATTGGTGTTAATATTGTAGAACTTGAAAACCTCTGCCTTAAGGTATCTTCATCAGCAGTTTGCATTTTATTTCCTAGGTAGATCAAAATGAAAATATAAAATTCTTTTTTTGTTGTTGTTGCATACTAGACATTGTATGGATCATTCACATCCACATACAAAATAAAGTTACTGTGGCAAATCTCTGTAAAGAATACGAACTGTAAAAATACTAAAATTAGCTGGATGTGCTATATGTTTCGTGGTAGCTAATCCTTGCAACTTTTGTCCCGAGACAAAGGCAGGACACAACAAAAGCAATTCCAGTTGATGAATTTATGAAACTATTTTCACAAAACTTGAAACTACCCATTCATCTGTGCATCAAGCAAAAAATCAATATTCCAGTATCATTGACATCCCAGGCATATGTGCTAAATGCTTTCAATTTGCCATCTCACTTACTTTTAGAATAACTCTGAGGTATTATTTATCCATTTTTAAATAAGGGATGTAAACTCAAATAGGTTGCATGATTTGACCAGTAGTTAAATAATAGAACAACCACTTGGATTAAGTTTCTGACCTGATTTTTTTCCAGGATGCCTGCTTTTTTGTGGAAAGGAAGTATTTTTCAAATTTGGAAATTTTGTTTTGTTTTTTGGTTTGTTGTTTTTTTTTTTCAGATAGAAAAAAAAAAGAGAAAAGGAAGAATGATAATCTTACCTCATTTCCTAAGCAAACTATAGGAAATACACTGTTGAAAGAAACACTGTCTCCATGATTGAATGTAGTATTACTTTTAGAATAGAAGCTTTCATCTTCTTCAAGCAGCACATGTGGGCAATAAGATGTCCATTAAAGTTCTAGTCCCTTATCCGTTTTATTTGGTTCATTCCATTGCATGGTTAATGTAATAACTTGGAAAGACTTTATTTGAATTTTCGTTTCTCCACAGATAGGCCATGTCTGGTCCGACTGATGAGACTGCAGGAGACCTGCCTGTGAAAGACATAGGTCTAAACCTCTTTGGAGCAGGAGGGTTACAAGGTATGGCCAGCTGTTATTTATTACAGTTATGAACTTTGATCAGTGATTTCTTTACTTTTAATTTAAAGTATTTCTGATATTCATACAAACCAAACCATTTAAGTAACTATATAGCTTTTGATTGGACTAAATAAGATGGAGAATTTGGAACACATATGGTATTTTACTGCACGCATCAATTATCAACAGCTCATAGCAAATGCAAGATCCCCCTCTGTTCTGATAAAGAATTGTTATAAATCATCGTTTTAAAATTCCACACATCAGTAGAAACTACATAGAGAGTATCATGCCTCCAAACCGAATTGCCTGGTTTAAATCACATTCACCACTAAAACATTTCTTTTTGTTTAAATTTTATGCAAGAGGAAATGCCATATTTAAAAATTTTTGCCTTTCAAGTAGAGTATCTCAAAATGGCTTGTTTATGCAGTGATAGTGAGTTTTTTTTATCAAATTAATATACATTAAAGGTTTTCTTTATCCTTTTATCACTTATTGGTTGCTATAAAGAGCACTTTCAAACTGAGAAAGAAAAGCACTACTTTAAAGAACAATTTAGAATATAGAGCTATGTTTATGTTTGTGTGTACGTGTCAGCCGTATTCTCTGGTGACACACATTTGCTATTGAAAAGTCTAAGGATTTAAAATATATTCCACTAGGGAATCTTCATGTACCATTTAATCAGAAGCGTGTAAATGACTACCTTTAACTACCTCAGAAAGGTAGTTAATGTATTGTTTACTAAAAAAAGAAGATAAATTTGACTATACAGATGTTATTGTTAAAAGTTAAAACTGTGTATAAGCTTTGCTTTAGATCTTTCAGGGAGTATCAGGCATTCAAATGCAAATAAATTTTAAGACTGCAAAGCTATTTACTGGATTTTCATACTGTTTAAGTTCAGTTCTTGTCCTCTGTGACCACCATCAGACCTTAATCTCTGTCAGTTTTTTCTTTGTTTTTATTGAACAATCATGGAAAATTGAGGTACTTCACGATGGTATGGAAAGTACAGAATTTAAACACATGTAAAAAGATAGGTGCATACTCAAAGTGTGTGAAAGTTTTTTCTATTAAAATAGCTTATAGAGAAATGACCTGTGAAACTTTCCTGTGACAAATTTTTAAATTTTAGAGGTTTTAAGGGGAGAGGTTGGTCTTGTATTATAGTTTCTTTTTTATAGCTTAACACCCAAAACTCAAAATAAGTCTTAATCATATTGTGTTCACCAAATTATTCTAATTCTTGCCTTTATAAAACATACATAAACACATACTTTCAGACATTCTAACATGGGTGCTCTTGTACTTGTCACTAGGGATAGAACTCCAGGACTTAAGTTTGCTAAACAAATACTCTACCTCTGAATCACACCTCCAGCCCAGACACTCTGACTTTTCTGATTTGGTTTTTACAGCATACCACATATAAATTAAAAAGCCTGTTGAATCAGAGTTCCATCTTATATTCTGAAAGAATGATTATTTGAATACATTTTTAATAATGCTATTGTTGCTCAAATCCCTAATACTATATATAAAGTGTTAATCACAAAGAGTCTTATTCATTATTGTGAACAACTGGTATATAACATTTCTAAAGAAATCTTCATTGTAGATCACAAAGGAAAAATCTGAATGCATCAGAGATTATTTTAATACCAATAGTAGTCATTTTTAAAGACTATGTTAAATAATCCTATAATTAATTACCTTGGCATTTTTGCAGAAACTTCAACAACACGGACAATGAAGTCTCGCCAAGCAGTATCACGTGTCAGTCGTGAAGAACTGGAAGACAGATTTTTGCGTTTGCATGATGAGAACATTTTACTTAAACAGCATGCCCGTAAGCAAGAGGATAAAATTAAAAGGTTATGATAAAAAGCTTTTAGCTTTTTTTCTTGACTCTGTAAAGTCTGAAAGGATATGCTTTTTTATAAACTTAATTGAAAACCCCACCTTCAATCTCTTTTGGAACACATAGGTTGTAAATAAACAGAATTTTTTTAAAATGGAAAATCTTACAAACTAGAATAATAAGCCAAAAATATTGTGTTTATTATGTCTTAAATTGCTATTTGAACAAAGAGAGCTAGCTAATAGCTAAGAGTGCCATGAGTATATCATATCTATAAATAACTTTTGGTTTAATATTTTTAGTTTAATAAGCAAATGGCCAAAGCATTTGTTTTTTAAATGACATGATTTTAAAATAAAAGTTTTAAAAAATAAGTAACTATTACAACTTGTTAGAATGCATGTTCCTTTATGATTTGTGGGGGTTATTAATGAAAACATCACTTCAGTCTCTAGAACATATTTAACTTAGCTTGGGTTAGTTTGTATTTTCAAGGGTCTCCACTATGTGCTGAAAAATTGTCATTTTTTATTTAAGTGCAAAAAGATTATGCAAGAATAATGTCTTAAGAGTAGAAACTTAATTCTTTCTTGTTCAGAAATACTATGCCTATCTTCTGAATGTATGACATTAAAAATAAAAAAGTACATTCACATTTGTAAGCATGAGCAAGTCTTATTCATATTCATGATCTAGGTTCAAAGAAAAGGTGAGATAGTGATTGAAGAAAGAAGATAGGGCTTTTTCTGCTTAGAATTCATCCTGAAGAGTGACGTCAGTTCACTTTCTACTCTGTGGACTCTTGTTTTAGCAACCCACTGACCTGCTGAGTGCAAGCCTTTTACTTCACGTTGATTTTCGAGTCATGACCTCAAAAAGTTCTCAAAGTTGCCTGAACCCCTTTCTGTCCAGTAACGTGCATGTCAGCCAAGCAGAATGAGGCGTGTAATTTGTTACCACTAAATTTTTTTCTTTGTAAGCCTAATTGGGCAGTAAAAAAAAATGAATTCACAACCTTTACTTCATTAGTAATTTGTCCTACCCAGAAAATAAAAAATAACTTAATAATGAGCCATGTAGTTTCATGGGAAAAGGACTGGCTAGGAGTCAAGTTGTATATGTATGTTGTATTATCTCTCTGCCACTAGCCTATGGTATGTTCAAGCCATTTCACCTCTTGGGACTTTATTTAACTCAGCCATGAGAATAGTGATCCCATGAACTCTTTTACCAAAAACACTAAATTCATTCTCAATCTTAGACCACTGATAGTGGCCTACATACATAAGTAGAACCATGTTTAAATCTATCCTTAAGATAATTAGTATCTCTTCCTTTTGTATAAATATAAATTTTTATAAATCGCCTTTTTAAATAAGTACTCAAACTTCACCAGATCACTGAGGATTCATTAATGTCATAAAATAATCAAATCACATGAAAAGTATTTCTATTACTGGACACAAAAAAATTAGGCTTCCTGATAAAGTCTGCTTGAACATCAGCATAAAGAATGGAAAGAGAGCTGGTGTTGTGGCTCAGCAATAGAGCACTTGCCTAGCATGTGTGAGGCACCAGGTTCAATTCTCAGCACTGCATATAAATAAAGGTCCATTGACAACTAAAAAAAAAGAGAACTGTCTATCTTTCTAAAAAAACAAACAAACAAAAAAGAATGGAAAGACACTTTTGATGTGCTTCTCTTACCTTAAAAATTAGGGTCATTTCTTTAGATATTGAGTATTTTTCATGTTAAATCTGCTCCCTTCTTTTGAACTTATTTTGTGTCTCTATGTAACAATCTTTGTTACAGTAGATTCAAGGATTTAGATTGATATCTCATTTGGATAACTACCTTATGTTTATAGATAGGACATTGGGTGGGGCTCAGCACCCTGAACTCTAATATTAAAGGGCAAGATAGAAAGTGGCTTTTTTGGACTAGGATACCTGGCCAGATTTTCCAATGATATATCATTCTCTGGATTAGGTGGAAAAGGAAGTAATCCATTGATTATTTTACTAGGATGTTTGTGGTACTCTTGGATCTTGGTTTTTATTATCCTATATCCCTTATAAAGCATGCTTAATGGATGTGCCTCAAGGGAAAGAGAAAACAATCTTAACTGATTATGTTATGCATAGCTCTCCCTGATGCCACATGCTGCAGGCCGAGTAGCCAGAAGTGTAGATAGACATGTATTACTACTGCATTTACAGAGGACTCTGCTTAAGGCAAAAAAAAAAAAAAAAAAAAAAAGGTTGTTCTATGACATCCCAAAGCTATTAAGGATTTTTTTATTTCACTTTTGTTCTCTTAAGTAAAAGCTTCTGTCCATAACCATGCTAAAATAAAGCAAACCCCATTTAAAGAAAAATGAAGTGTGTTTTTATTTTCAATCTCCTGTCTGGGCCTTTATAAAAATAGATTCACTATAAACTAGAATCAGCTATTGAAGATGTGCGACCAATTTTGTAAAGTCTTGAACTTGTGTGTCTCATCAAAGCCACCTTTTCTTTCTTGTCCTGCCAAGATTTTTCCATTCACTGTCAGGCATGTTTTCCGTACGTGTATATTACATCACCCCCATGTGCCCTTTCTGTCTTTTGTTCTGTCTAACCAGTTTTTATCAAAACTTAAAAGAATCAAAGGTATAAACTCCTAAGATGTCAAAGTGCAATTTAAGTCTAAATTTAAAAGTAGCATTAAAATGATACTTTTTACATCTCATTGTTTTCTACCATTAAACACAAATGTTTCTTGAGGTCTAAGCAAGATTTAATGGTGCATTTTGGTTTCTTTTGAAATTTTCATTGAGCTTTATATGTATGCATCTATGCATTCTAACATTTTTATATTTATAATATATCTTAATCCTACAGAAACTGAAAACAGTATATTACCAAAGTGCTGCATAGTCTTAACACACTTTTCAAAAGTTTTAACTTACTGTGGATTGCAGATATAACCCACCATATCCACAATCTGTAACTACATTTAAGTGCATACAGCATTCCTATATAAGGTCATGCGTTAAAAATTGCATTTCGGGAACATATGGAGTAAATATGTGTCCTCTCTTTACTAACCTTAAATGATAAGCCTTAGGAAACTGTTATTTGTCAGTGCTATAAAGCAGATTGTTGCCCAGTGGTTTCAATTATCATCAAAGGATTCTTCACAGGCAGTAATAGTTACATCAAAACCTGAAATTTATTATTCAGGTTCTGCACTGAAGTCTTCACAGTGATTATGTTCCTTTCAACAGAATGCATTTTATGCTGACTTCTCACATTCCTTTTCATCTTTTTATTATTTCCCTAGAATGGCCACCAAGTTAATACGGCTAGTTAATGACAAGAAAAGATATGAGCGGGTTGGTGGCGGCCCCAAGCGGCTGGGACGAGATGTGGAGATGGAAGAAATGATTGAGCAGCTGCAAGAGAAAGTTCATGAGCTTGAAAGACAAAATGAAGTCCTCAAAAACAGACTAATTTCAGCAAAACAGCACCTTCAAATCCAAGGTTACAGGCCAACGCCATACAATTATGTACAATCTCGTATTAACACTGGGCGTAGAAAAGCAAATGAAAATGCAGGCTTACAGGAATGCCCCAGGAAAGGTAAAAGGAGACTTTCATCAAACCTGACATTTAAGTCCTATTATATTAGATTGTTTTATACAGACACAAAAATTTTTATTTCTGTATTATTCATGTTTTTAAGTATCTTCCAAAAGAGAGAGAAAAATAGTTTTGGACTTGCCTTTTGATTAAATCATAATATTGTCATAAAGATCATTTTACTTAAGAGTAGATTTTTTCAGTTGGTTTTTGTATTAAAAATAGAAATCACATTGACTCAGACAAGTGGGGAAAATCAGCTAGTTTACTTATGTATGGCCACACTTGTTTTGAATGATCACATTTAACTTTTTCATCCAAAACCTTTTATAAAATTTTCAAAAGTGGCCAGGTGTGGTGGTTGCATACCTGTAATACCAACTACTCAGGAGGCTGAGGCAGAAGGATTTCAAGTTTGAAGCCAGCCCAGACAACTTAGCCAGACCCTGTCTAAAAAGAAAAAATAAAAATTTCTGGGGCTGAAGTTCAGTGGTAGGGCACCCTGGATTCAATCCTGAGTATCAAAAAGTATTGAAATCTTTCTTCTTGTGTGGAAGCAGTATGACAGTGGACTGTGTATATAACCAAGGATTAAAGAAGTTGGGTTCTTTCTCCTCCACTTACTAGCTGATGACCTTAAAAAGTCTCCTAATCATTCTGAACTTGAGTTTTCTTTACATATAAAATAAAAATATTGAAGTGGGCTCGGGATGTAGCTCAGTGGTAGAGTGCTTGTGCTTACCTAGCATGCATGAGGCTATAGATTCAATTCCAAATACTGCCGGAAAAAAAAAAAAAAAAAACCTAAGTGACTTTTATAAAAGTCTCTTCCATCTGTAAAAATAATTACAGGTCAATCACTTTCTTCATTTTTAAAATGAATAACCTAAAATTTTCCCAGGTTACAAAGCAATTGAATTGCCAAGACAAGACTCAGTATAAACCCAGATATCTCTAATAAAAATTCCCAATTCTCTAGACAAATCTTATTATAATGGAACTGAAAATAAAGTAATTCTTTTTTTTTTTTTTTTGGTGTTCTAGGGATTGAATCCAGGGATTTTCACATGGTAGGCAAGCATTCTACCATTGAACTACATCCTTAAGTAACTTTTTTAAATTTTATCTACTAAAGAAGGAAATAATTGATTTTTGTTTGGAATATGCTTCACATAAAGATCAAACACCTTCAGGAATTTTAAAAAATCATGCAAAACTATAGTTTCAATTCATTGAGGAAGAAAAAAAAAACCATATGAACATAAGGGGAGAAAAATTTGTTGTAGTTTTCTCTCCAAACCAAAATGTTAACACTATCTGTTCCCTAGCTAGAGTTCCTTTGAAGTCAATAAGGCCTCCACACAGGCAGGAGGCAGCTGCAGGATGAAAGGGGTGGCTGTTCCTAGCTATATGAGATTGCAGTCAACTTTGAACATAACCAAAGTAAGCATAATGAATTATAAATCATAAAATACATCTCGACATTAATTACCTTTGTTTGTATGGAAGGGAATAACTAACCTCTCAGCCTCATTTGTCCCATCTATAAAATGGAATGATAATAATACCAGATTAGATAAGAAGTCAAGCTTTTGTAGGTCTACAATAACTTATTTTAACTTTAAAAAGTTGCTTATCCTCTAATCTTTATCTTGACATCTCAGAATATAAGTGGGCAAGATGATCTCTTAGGTCTGCAGAGTCTTTTGTACTAAATAAAAATAATGTCTGAAATTTAGACTAAAATGACAAGCTAATCTAGTATATAAATTACTATTTAAATAGAAGAGATTAATCAGTAGAGGGGCTGAGGATATGCCTCAGTGGTAGAGCATTTGCCTGACAATGCCAAAAAAAAAAATCAATGGAAGTTTGATTACAAAGCTTAAATTTCTCTTTATGATTGTACACTCTTAATGACTCAGACCTTTTTTTACTAGACATAGAGTCCAGGCTGTGGAAGTTGCACAAAACATCGGTGACGAATACTTTCTTAATCACTATTTTTTGGGTAGAGCTGGGGCATCATTACCAAAGTTGATACCTCAGCTCTGCCTTTGAGGACTGCCTTTGAGGCTGGGACTAAGGCCAGACCTGTCACTAATATCTCAGCCTTCAAGGCCTGGACCAGAACCCAAAACCCTCTCTAGCCATGAGAAGCCTTTACCCGCAAACTGCTGTACAAATAACTGTCATTTTCTATTTGTGCCTTGCAATAATGGATGAAAAACACTGGCCTAAGTGTGGTTGATACTATGTAAACACAGTTCTTATTGTGAAGAACCAGTGGAACAAAAATTTGTAAAGTGTATGTGTTTTAAAATATAACTATCAGCAAATCACCATGAGACTGTAAATTTTAAGATATATTTTGAGTACTTTTTTTTAACCATCCTGGTAATGTTGACTTTTCCCATGATTGCTGTAGGAAAAGCTTAAACATTAGCATTACTGCCAAAATAATTTAACTGGCAAATTCCATCATAGTATTTGAATGTTTTAGGCAGAGCCTTTTCTATTCGTTAAGCTAGATTATAGTAGTAGATATTGAACATATTGGAAACAACAAAAAATAGTTCCATTATTCTAATTACTAATTTCTAACAATGTGTATGTACATCAAAACTTCATGTAAATGGTAAATACAATTTAATTTGTCAATTTAAATAATAATAAAATAACATTCACATTTTTTCAAAAGTAAAACTTTTCTGAAGAAAAGAATTTTATATGAGACTATTCTCAATTTAAAAATCTCTATCATTTGTCATCCTGTACCTTAAACTTTAATAGTTTAAATTATTTCATAAATGTAAAGTAATTAACACAACTAAAAGTCTGTCTCATTTTTAATAATGGGAATATCCTTGTAAAACTGTATATAACTTTTTAAGAGACAGGGTCTCACTAATGTTGCCTAGGCTGGCCTTGAATTCCCAGTTTCAAATGATCCTCCTGCCTCAGCCTCCCAAGTAGCTGAGCCAGCATATATAATTATTTTTATTAAGAACATTTTAAAAATTATAATTTAAGTGCAGCAGGGAAATGTTTCAAAGAAATACTATCAATATATTCTCAAATCACCTTTAAGTATGAATTTTCTTACTGAGGTAGAATAACAAAGTATGGCAAACATGTTGACTTAGAGTCAAGGAATTGGAATGATTGATTTAAAAATCAAAAAGAAAAACATCATTAACACTAAAAAAAGTTTTAAGTTTCTGAAAACTTTTTCCTTCAAATTTTAGTTTACATGGTAAAGACCAGAAATTTCTTTCAGATATTACTGCAGGAATTCTAAATCTTAAGGTGAATCAAATTATTCCTAGGTAATTTGATTTCCATAGTAGCATTTGTTAAGTGGGCAATACTTGCTACTGCATTTTATTTAATACCTACTGTGGATGAGATCTGATATTCCCTTTGGCAGTGTATTTCTTTTTCTTTTTTCTTTTTTTTTATTTTTTAGTTGTAGATGGACACAATGTCTTTTATTGCTTTGTATGTGGTGCTAAGGATCGAACCCAGGGCCTCACACATGCAAGGCAAGCGCTGTACCACTGAGCTACAATCCCAGCCCTGGCAGTGTATTTCTAAATCTCTAAATAGTGGAGCACATATGTCTTGATACTTAACAAGAGATTTTATTATATTATAAATATCCTTATGATAGCAAATAAAGAATCTTTCTAACTTCACTTCTATAATCATATTTTATTATTTTATTTTTAGGTATAAGATTCCAAGATGTTGATGTAGCAGAAACTGTACAACCTATGCTTGCAAAATATGGCAATAGTTTACTTGAAGAAGCCAGAGGAGAAATAAGAAATTTGTATGTATTCTTTTTCATGGTTATTTTAGAAGTTTGTTTATTGATCATGTCTTATTTTGATCCCTCTCTTTCCTTTATTGTAAACAAAAAAGGGATATGTCTAAATAATTTGCTTCACGAAAATACAGCTAGTTCTGTGGGGTAATAACAGGTATTACATGACGTGCTTTCAGTAAAATAAGGGAAATGAATAACTTATCCACTGCATCAATGAAAGGGTTTATAAAATAGTCTTCTTTATTCTAATTTTACCCCCAAAGGAATGACATGACATCCAATCATTTAGTGTAGTATAAACTTTAGAGGTAACATTTTCATTCCCAGAAAATCACAGGTAATTTTTTTTTTTTTTTTAGATCCTGAATCAGCCCTTTTTGTGGTTTAAAAAATAAATAAAAAGAAATTGGGAGGAATGGCTTAAAAGTTCTAAGTTATCAGATACATATGGATTTCAGATATTGTTTCCCTATGATTCTATAGTATTGCATTCTTCCTCATATCATGGTTTCAAAAAAGTTACTTCTGCAATATTTAGGTTTCTTTCCCAGTTAATCAAAGCCTCATGGTTTCAGTGTCTTTGAGTCACACAAATGAAGATAAGGTTCTACCTTATCTATAGACTTTCACCTGAATTTTCAGAAAGCAATAATATTGAATGAGGAAAGAGAACACAAAAAGGAGATAGGTTAGATAGCTGCTTAAGAATAATATGGCTTAAAATGTTTCCTTTTGAATATTTTAAATATCAGTTATAGTAATGATTAGCCTGTGAGAAAATAAAAGATTTGACATAATCTTGTTACCTGATAATCAGCTGAAAAACCAGAGTTCGTACCAGTTTCCTGAGGCTTATTGCACTGGGATACTGCCAGACATGGAAGAGACAGACAAATGCATGCCAGAGACCATTAAGTTATGTTTGGCAAATTTCCTGCCATCTTCTCTAAAGTGTTAATTTAGGTGATATAGGCAGATATATATATATGAGAGAAGAAAAGTACATTAATTATCTAAAGACCAAATTGTAGAGTATACAACAGGTGATCAATATGTACTCAATTGAATTAAACCAAACTCCAATCCATTGCCTTATTATCTTGTAAAAAGCAATACTTTGAATTGTTCCATAAGTATTTTCAAATCATCACATTCAATCTTCTGCTATTTCACTATGTGCAGAGGCAATTAAGCTAAACTTTTTAACTTTTGCTTGCTCTTTATTATGAAGAAATATCTTTGCACTGATCTTAAATACTACAGATTTTCCTCAACTACAGATTCTTAGAAAGGCTTTTTATTTCAGAGAAAATGTTATTCAGTCACAAAGAGGCCAGATAGAAGAGTTAGAGCACTTGGCTGAGATCCTGAAAACTCAGTTGAGGAGGAAAGAAAATGAAATTGAGTTATCTCTTCTTCAGCTTCGCGAACAGCAAGCTACAGATCAAAGGTATGTTAAAACAGAAATACCATTTTGATAAGGTCAGAATTAGTTTAAAATAGTTTATCATGGCCATAAAAGGGTAAGTTCATCTAGACTATTTTAAAATCCTGTTTTTACTTGACATTCTTCCTATAGGCCTACTTCAGACCTACTAACTGCTATCAGCAACTCTCATGTAAGGGCTGTTTTCCCTAACCTGCCCCCTTACAGCTTCTGATGGGTAGAAACTGCCCTCATCTTATTTTCTCTGTTTATTTGCCTCATTTGCTACAGTTGCAGGAAGTTGATATCATTAGATTGTAGCACTGAAAGAAGTACAGGGTATAAGATCTCAGCTGTTGATTTACCTTGTATATAAGTATAGCACATTTAAGATTTTTTGTCAGCCAGGCGCAGTGGCACATGCCTGTAATCCCAGCACTTTGGGAGGCTGAGACAGGAGAATAGCAAGTTCAAAGCCAGCCTCAGCAATGGTGAGACACTAAGCAACTCAGTGAGACCCTTCCTCTACATAAAACACAAAATAGGGATGGGGATGTGGCTCAGTGGTCGAGTACCCCCAAGTTCAATCCCTAGTACCCCCCAAAAAAATTTTATTTTGTCAACCTTAAAAGGTAGTAAATTCAATAATATGTTTATAGTTTGTGACCTCAAAGATGTTACCTCTCCTAAAATCCAAAGTTGGCATTGATCTGTTGATTATTGTGGAGTATGATGAGACCCATCAATAGTTGCCCTAAAGGGCATTTCCACCATTACATTTTGGACATTTTATAAAGTATAGTGTTTATGCTTTGACATTGTGCTTTCAACAAGACTGTACCCTTTTACCACATTTTTTCTTGAATTATCTTTCTCCCTTTATGGCTTTTTCTTTTATTGTCCTTTCATTTTTTCTTTTTTTAACTGAGCATACCCAACACCAGAGATAGTAACATATTGAATCTATCACTCAGCTTTAACAATTATTAACATGTTACCAATCTTATTACATATACCCTGCACCTTTATTTTCCTCAGTTAGAGCACTTATGTCAGATATGTCACTCAAATACTTCAGTATATATATCTGTCTGATAGGGAATTTTTTAAAACATAACCACCATGCCACTGTCACACCTGACAAAATCAATTGCTATTCTTTCATATAATCTAATAACCAGTTTATATTCAAACATCCCTAAAGATGTCTTTCTACTGTTCATTTGAATTGGAATCCAAATAAGGTCTACACCTTGGTTTAGTTGTTATATCTCTTTTGTATTTCATTACTCTCACATTTTTTTAAATATTTTTTTTAGTTGTCCATGGAGCTTTATTTTATTTTTTTATAAGTAGTGCTGAGGATCAAACCCAGTGCCTCACATAGGGCAAGCACTCTGCCACTGAGCCACAACCCCAACCCCTTATATATATTTTTTTGAACCAGACCTGGTTCTACTTGTTCTTCTCCTTTCCAATGTGTCTGATGTTATGCATGTGTGGCCAGATTCTTATTTAGAAAAACAAAGAAAGATTTCCTAACTTTTGATTTCAGATTGGGTGTTTAACAAACTAACCTTACATGATAACATATAAAGAAGCTCAGAAAAGATACATACCATCAGACTTGTTTAAAAACGTAAAGTGAGCTAAAACATATATCAAAAGCTTTATATTTGAAAGATTTAATTGGGCACAGTGGTGCACCTGTAATCTCAGCTACTTGGGAGTCTGAGGCAGGAGGATCCTAAATTCAAGGCCAGCCTCAGCAACTTGGTAAGGCCCCAAGCAACTTAGCCCATCTCAAAAGAAAAACTAAAAAGGGCTGGGGATATGACTTGGTGGTAAAACATCCCTGGGTTAAATCCCCAGAACCAAAAAAAAAAAAATTAGAAGATTAGTATAACCTCTAATAATTTATGTGTAAAACTGGATTATATAAGGAAACCCTAATAGCTAGTGACATTATATACCCTCCTAAATGTACAGCAAATGAAACAAGAATATTTTTGAGAATTATATTTAAATTTGAACTAAATTTAAATATAATATGTTATAAGGTAAGGTACCAGAAAGGACAAGACCCCTGCACTGAATATGATGATCTTAATATAATTGCCAGCAGCCATGATTAAGACATTAGCTAAATACAAAAGTTCACATAAGCCAAACAAAAGCTTGGGGCCCATCCCTATCTGCTCTGTTCAACCATTAGGGACAGGTTATCGGGGAGGACCTTCCCTGTTAATATTTCTCGTGTTCCCAGACAGTCGGGTGGACCATATTAACTGATCCCTTTTCCAGATAGATATGGTCTTCTCGGAGCTAGACTTTCAGTGTTCACTGAGAAGGAGATCCAGCAGTCCTTTAATCCTAGGTCAGAGCAGCAGCAGAAAGAGATAGACAAGGACACATGCTTTTCTACTATAAATATTGCCAGTAAGTGTACCAACATGTACATATAGAAGAGTTAACCTTAAAAAACAAACAAAGGTCTTCCTCAGAAGGCTATATTATCCACAAAAAACAAAAGAAGCAAGTCTTTTCTGTGATACCAAGAGTTACAAGTAGAAACAAAATTGGTATTATAGGCAAAGAAACTTTTGTTGTAGAGGTCAGGGAAATAAATCAGTTTGTACCCTAGCTCACTGAATTTATAAAAGTGAAAATTTACATGCCATTTCCTTAGAAGGAAGAATATCTGTAGTGAGTAGCATATCATTTCTTGAAATACTTTGAAACCGAAGAAATAAGTTAAAATAAAAGCTTTCAAGGCGTTTTTTAAAATATGTTTACACGTAGCTCACAATTTTATGTATAACAGCAATTTTTTGAGACTAATGGAAAACTGTTGAAAAAAATGTTAGGGAGAATATAAAACTTGGTATAATTTACTGTAGAGAAAAATCACAAAATGGAAAACATATTTAAACTTCTCTTTCACGGATACATTATTTCAAATTTGAAATTCTAGAAGTCTGATCTGGATGTTGGACCCCTTGTTCTCAAACATGAACCTAACATAGTTGTGATCTTCAGAAGGCAGTGCTTGGTATTTATGGAAGAGAACCTTTTCATAGAATATTACAGAAACTCTTCAGAGTATGTGTTTAATAGACCAGTTTGGTTTGGCATCAGCTTGACATAAACTTTTGGTTATCCAAAGCCCTTAATTGCTTTGAAGTAAAAGCCCAGTACTGCTCTTTTTTATTAAAATCATGTTTTTTCCTGTTGTTGTGGTCTATTTTGGAAGACTGAGTTGTGATTTTTGCATATGTTCTACATAATGCCTCATTAGCAAAAAATCTTGTATCATTTACAAGTAGCCTGAATGTCTGTGTTGTTTTGAACAAAAATCCATATTAAAATTTAAACAATATAAAAATGCACATTTTCTGCTTATTAAAAAGGCTGTCTTAAATTAAATGCAAAGCAGTAACCAGTGAACACATGTACATGAACATTAAAATCAGAGTGATTTTACCTTTTATTGACTTTTTCAACTCCAAAAATATGTATACTCTTACCAAGTGTGTAACTAGTTTGTGCTAAGTGGGTTTTTTTTTAAATAAATGTTAGGGTATTTACCTTCTTAATTAAAAATCATGTTAAGTGCTATAATGTCCCACTAGAGGAAATTTAACCTATATATATTTCAGACTCTCTGACTTGCCCTCTTTGGCAGACGGCGGATTGTCAAATCTTAGAACTGAGAGGCCTTTTGCAGCCGCGCATTATAAGAAACATCTTGGCTTTAAGGGCTGTCTCTTTTTCCACTGTACATGGATACAAGATTACCTCCTAGCACTCTAAGTTTCTCCCCAACTTTTCATTTTGAAAAGCAGCAAACCTACAGAAAAGTGGAGAATAGTAGAGCGAGCACTCACACACCTTGCACCTCTTAGCATATCTGTGAATGTGCCACAGCCTGCCTCTGCATTGTGCATGTTTGCTCACAAGCCCTTCTTTCTCTCCTCTCCTCCTCTCTCATCTCTCCCTCCTTCCCCTACCCCTTCCCTGCCTTCTCTCTCTCTGTCACCCCTCTTTCCTTTCTTTCCTCCCTTCCTCCCTCTCCAATTTGAGAGTTAGGTACATATGTTACTTCATCTTCTGTACATACATCTTCAAGGTACAAGGACACCCTCCTATATTATAGCCATTCTAAACATGTAACCACGAATGATACAGTTTCCCCAGCTGTTCCAATAATGCTATTTATTGCTGCTTTATTATTATTATTAATGGGTTTTGTTTTGTTTTGTTTTGTTCTTGGATTCAATCAGAGGCCGTGTATTTAATTGCCATATTATTTAGGTTTCCTTTATTTTACAATGTTCCCTGCTTTTTTCCAGCCCATTGACAGTTGTTTGCAGAATGCCCCTCAATTTGAATTTGCCTGATTGCCCAGCCCCCTAATTTAGAGGACCTATTTGGCTTTCCAAAGGAAGGATAACCAGAGCCAGGGATAACCATGCACACATTATAAAACAGGGGGATGATTTGTCTTTTTTAAAAATATATTCACTAAGCTCTTACAGTCATTTTGCATAGTTTAGAATTTGTCCAGTGACAATTATTGCATTCATACAATTTCTTTTATTCTTTTGTTTCTTAATATTTCTGAGATTTTTCTAGATAGCACTTGACGTATTTTCTCACCACTTTATGCAAACCACAGAAACTGTCACAAGTAACAGTATCTAGAGTGTAAACATATACTTGACAGTGGAGGGAGAGTTACACTTAAGAACATCTTAGAAGGGCTGGGGTTGTGGCTCAGTGGCAGAGCACTGGCCTCGCACATGTGAGGCACTGGGTTCGAACCTCAGCACCACATTTTTAAAAAATAAACAAAATGAAGATATTGTGTCCATCTATAACTAAAAAATATTTTTTTAAAAAAAAGAACATCTTAGAAGAAGAAAGCAAGTTGAAAGAGTGGGTAGAGGGACTGGGGTTGTGGCTCAGTGGTAGAGTGCTCGCTGATCTTCAGCACCACATAAAACATAAATAAATAAAATAAAGGCATTGTGTCCTTTATCTACAACTAAAAATACTTTTTTTAAAAAAGAGTGGGAAGAATTTAACCCTTGGGCTGGGGCTGGGGCTCAGTGGTAGAGCGCTTGCCTAGCATGCGTGAGGCACTGGGTTCGATCCTCAGCACCACATACAAATAATAAATGAATAAAATAAAGATCCCTCAACAACTAAAAAAAAAAATTAAAAAAAAAAAAAAAAAAAAGAATTTAACCCTTAAAACTAGATTTTTGAGTATTGACTCCATCACTTAAGGACTCTGGCCAAATTTTACTTCTCTGAGCATCAGTTAACTACCCAAACTATAAAATGAATAGATTGAAATGTGTGAATGGTTCCCTACTCTGTAATTAACAGTCATTATCTCCTTAGGGACCTTGTGTTTCTGAATTTGCCTACTCGATAATCTATATTTCTTAATTTAATCATTATTTACATTTTGTATTCCTCAAAGACCTGTATCAAATCAATTATTTCTTCTGATAATTGTGAAACAGCCTATGTCAGTGCATGGGATTGGTGTGATTGTACCAAAAAATAAAAACAATACAAAACCTTTCGTTCACTTTTGTAACTTAATTGCCAGTAAATGAACACTTCTCAGTGGGTTTTATGAAAATATTGACTAAAAGTCCCAGATTCCCCTTCCTATTACTGTACAATCTCTAGTTGAAAATTTATTAAGCATGATCCTAAACATGGTTCTTTTAAGAAGATGAGCCAGGATTTGCGTTACTCCTGTCCCCAACCAGCCTTTGGTAGTGCCCCATCTTTTTTCATGTAAATGTGATTATATGCATATAAAGAACTCTACTACTGTGCCTCCATTTCCTCTGGTGGTGACAGTAAGAAAGTACTGAGCTCTGATTTATACTTTGACCCAACATCACAGGACATTATTGATACAGAGGCAAATAAACATACATAGACAAATTTTTTCCTCTGTGAAATGTTTTTCCTTCCCCTCACCCCACCCCCAGTGGTACTAGGAATTGAATCCAGAGATACTCTACCACTGAACTACATCCCTACCCCTTTTTATTTTGAGATAGAGTCTCTCACTGAGTTTTCCAGGCTAGCCTCTCACTTGCAATCCTCCTACCTTAGCTTCCCACACACCTTTGCAACAGGATTCACCTTATGCAGTTTTAAATCAGAGGTCCTTATTTCCCCCCATGATCTCAAGTAGCAGTTCTGATCAAAACCATTACTTTTCAGAGACTTTCCTTGGCTATTTTAGTGAAGCTTATTCCATTCCATTTAGTAGCATTCTTTGTAGTTCAGTCCAAAAGTGGTACTCTAGCTAGTAATTGTTACCTGTGTGTCTCTAATAATTAGGAACTATGAATGGCCTACATTTCTTTCAACAAGAGTGACACTTGTTTTAAAAAAAAAAAAAGGAAATTTCTTTTTCAACCCTAAGGTTGTTCTCAGCTTTATCCCCCAGATTTGGTCAGCTTAAAACTATTACTCAAAAAGATCCTCTGCATTCTATCTCATAAAATATTTGATCTAACTAGTTCTCAGAATCTCATAGACAAGCTTCTGTGTTGTAGAGCCTTCTCTTCTAAATGGTGTTAAGTACAATAACATTTTTGTCTCAAAAAAACCAAAAGACTTTTTTTAGGTTTCTTAATCCTTCCTATAGCAAAAAACGAAATGTTTGTGGGGGAGGAGAAGGGGAGTTGAGTGCCTGGGGAATGAAATATATGAAACTTTCACTGGAGCAAAGATTTTTGCTTCTTAAGCTTTCATATTAGACTATACATTACATAGCTCTACTGAAAGTTTTTCCTTCTCTAGTGTATCTGAGGTTTTAAGTTTCTGGATTTATTATGGCACCCAGTAGCAAAGCTGGAGTCAAGTGTTTTTAAGGCTTCCATTAGAAATTCCTTTTTCAGAGTTTATTGCTTGACTGTTTCAAATTATATCAGAGAAACTTGGCACACAGGTTGTTGAGCTGGATTACTTTTTTCAACATAAAATCTAATTTATTTCAGTTTGTTTTTAATCTAGAGATGGGCCAACAACTCTTCTCATAGTTTTCAAAGATATGATCATAATTCTAAATCATATGTCTGTAAAACCGAAAAAGAAAAAGAAACGGCGTTTTCCAACTTAATTGCTTATGTTTTTTTCAAAATCCTTGTTGAAAAATGTGAGAAATTTATTTTTTACAAAGCACTTAATTAATGTGCTTGGTATCTGTTTGCAAATCATTTCACCATGTGTAATTTAGCATGTATGAATTGGTGCATGACTGTCGTCAGAGTTTATCTGAATGTTTTTACTATGTATTGTCCTCTCTATTAGAACGTCATCATTGAGGAGATTTGGTGTTCCTATCATAGTAGGTGGAAGAGGGCAGAAATATTATGTGGTGGTCATTTAAAATTTTTTTTACCTTTTTATTCTTTTATTGATAGAACATTAGGATATGTTTTGACATAATCACAAAAGCATGGAATATAATTTGCTCTAATTATCAGTCCTCGGCACTTCCCCTCTGCTCTCCTACCTCTCCACTGCTTATCTTTCTGCAGTTTATTCGTAGTTTTTTTTAATTAGTATCTTGTATGTATACTTGATGTTGAGATTCTTTGTGCTGTATTCTTGCTCATGAAATTAGCCCCTGCTTCTCTTCTTTAAAGGAGACTAACCTGGGGCCTTGCCCCACAGCCTCAAGGTCTATGACTGGTAACTTAGCAATAACTCTATAGCCCTCTCTTGCCTTCAACATCCTTCTTACACTCCTTTTCATCTTAGTGACATCTGCCCTCTTTGTCAGTCATTTCTACCCTTAACTTTTTCCCATATTTCATCTATGTAAAAATGTTTAGTCTATGGTCAGGTGATTTCATTGTAAATCTTTTTTTTTGGTTGGGGGTGGGGGAGCCACTGGTGATATGGATCAAATCCAGAGCCTCATATGTGCGAGGCAAATGCTCCACCCCTGAGCCACATCCCCTTATAGTATGAACTTTTTCAAGTCCACACCCTATTTATCACATTGCTGGTTTTAACTTGTATGTACTTTATCTCTCTGACCCCACACTTTTTAGCTTAACAAGTTACCCTTCTCTTTATATTGTTATCATTGAAAAGCATACAGTCCTAACAATAAATATTACATGTAAAGCCCCTCAAATTGATACTTAAAAAATAATTATTAAAGACTTGAAAATTTGCATTGTCCCAGAATAGGTGTCCTGTTCATGAAACTGATTTCAGAGTGCCATATTATAATTGCTATTTTTTACATACTATTTATGTTGCATTTATGTCTACTGTTGGACATCATTAGTATAAAATTTTTTGTTACTTTTCTTGCTAATATTTTGAGAAGTTTAAACCTGAAGTTTAGGAGAGAATTCAAGAAAGCTTTCACCAACTGAACCACTGAAATTTTCTGAAATATGTTTACTCTTCTTTGTCTTGCAAAGAAAATTCAAGATTAAAATCTGTTATTTCTGTGACCCTTTGGGCTGAATGGATTATTGAGATTTCATTGTTTGTTACTAACAGTAATGAGTAACCGTTTTTCAAACATTTGATTCTTCTTGAAAATATTATTTTAAAACAAAATATTGGAGACCTTGCCTAGCATATGCAAGGCCCTGGGTTTAATCTCTAGCACTATAAAAATAAAATAAAATAATTTAAAAAATAAATCAAAGACAACAGAAAATATAAGAAAGGATTTAACATTATTTGAATCACATTCTTTCCATCCATATCAATAAATTTCACTCACCATTGAGTGATCAAATAGTAAGTCTAGGGAAAACAAGTAAATTATATTTTGTCTTCTAAATATGAAAGTGTGTGAATATTTTCTTTACAGTTTATTTAAATTATTTTTCTCTTCATATTACTTTAGTGAATAAAAGTAACATTGAAGGGAATAACAATGAGCATACTGTTGAATATGTGCTCAGAACTGCTAGATAACATGTTTTAGATACATAATTATTTTAACATTGTGTTAAGACTGTACCCTGGGCAAAATCCAGGTTCTTGGACTTGTTTATCTTCTGTGTGAGGACAACTAACTATCCAATGCCAAAATACAATGAACTTTCAAATATCAAAGAGGAAAATTAAGTATTTCAAGTCCTCAGCTGGTTTACAGATGTGTGAGCTTTGTAGTCCATTTTCTTGTTCCAGTAGGGCATTGTGACAATTTTTCCAATATGTGTATACTAGATAAGTTTTGGAAGTGAAATTGCTTACTTTAGATACTGAAATAATTTTCTGAATTTGGAAAATTTTATATTTTTCTTAAAGAATTAAGTCTTAAAATCATGCTTCACAATTTAAGAAATATTTTTGAATGTAAAACATATTAAATTAAGAAACCTTTTTCTGTCAGGAAAATAAATGTCTTTTGAAAAACAGGTATTCATTTAGATCTATGATTAACCTTTAACAAGATCTTCCTGTTAAATTCTACATTGGCTTTAATCTCAGTAGGAAAAATACAAAATAGTATTGCAGCATATAGGGTTTCTATATACCCTGTGGACATCAAATAATCTCTTACAGCTACAGGCACATCTGCAACATATTTAAATGCCAGCTTTGGGCATTATTAGTATAAAATGCTAAGTCACTTTTTTTGGAAATATTTTGCAAAGTTTAAACACCAAGAGGAAACTCCAATAAATGGTAATCTTATGATACCATTTGCTTCGAGGGAGTGGTAGGAAGATGAATGGCTGTAGTGCATATTTTTCATTTAGGGAAAGGGAGCATGATAGCCCTAAAATAAATGCAAAGTTTGATGATAGAACCATCGCTGGGCTAAAAGCTAATGTGCTTTCATGCCATCTTTCAGGACACTCTAAAATGATTTTAAATCCATATTATCTATTTTTATAAAGGTAACATTGTCGTAAATTTTGAGGGATCCCTTCAAACTTAAGAGTTTGTTTATGCAAATTCAAGAATGATTATTAATGGCTTTTAAGTAATAAATTTGTCTTTTATTTGTAATAATCTAAAAACTTCAGTAACCGATATGCAAGTATATATTTTCCAACTTACATTTATTGAAAATATGTGATTCCACCTTCTTTTTTTCCTGTTAACTTGGTTTTTTTTTTTACTTCTTAAACACAATTTTGAAGGTCAAATATTCGGGACAATGTAGAAATGATTAAGCTTCATAAACAACTGGTGGAGAAAAGCAATGCTCTTTCAGTAATGGAAGGAAAGTTTATTCAGCTTCAAGAGGTACTGTGAAAATTTACTTTATTATTATGTATAGATGCAAAGAGTTCAAAAACTAGTGTTCAAGTTGCATTTTTTAAAAGTAAAATGGTCATAACAAAAAAGTGATTTTTTAAAAAATCATTCTTTTTTATTCTCAAATGTGTATAATTCTTGTTCATATCTTTTTATTTGTAACTTAATGACCAAGTAAGTAATTAGCTTCCTAGATTTTTATAAACACTATGTCATCTTAAAATACTAAACACATTTTTCATAAATCATCTTATGGCATAAATATTTATTTTTAACTCCTAGTGATTTAGGCTCATACCACTGAAGCTACCACTATATTTGCATACAATTCTAAATGTTTATAAAATATATAGACCAGAGATATGAATAGGTCAATCACCATGTTCTGTTAAATGCTTCTTTGATGTGGGTTTGGTTTGGTTTGGTTTGGTTTGGTTTGGTTGGTCATAAACATTATCAGAAGATATTCAAGTACCCATAATGTCAACTATCAGTGTTTTTATTTTAAACCTTAACAGTTCATGTGTGACACTACTTAGGATTCTTCATCCCCATAGTTGTTTTAACAATGACAATTGCCCCACAGGAATGTGCCATCAGAGAGCTCCTATTTATTGGCACTGCCTAATTAGCATAGGTTCTGGAAATAATGAACTCCAAAACATTCCAGATGAGCAGAATTTATATTAAGCAGTACTGTCTTTGAAGTACTGAGACAAGGAGAGCAGTAAATTGATGCAAAACATAGGGTCATCTAAAGCCTAAATTCAACTATTGAATTAAATAGATAAATATTTTTCAACCACACTCTGAATAGTGTTTTCCATCCCACAGGAACCTCCTGAAATGCCAAGTAAATAACTACCTTTTATATAAATGTGTGAGTTTATAAGAGATACTAATTAGAGAGCGGGAATGACAGTGCTATCTGCAGATATACAGAAGGGGAAAATGAAAAATACATGTGGTCGAAAGCAATTTCTAAAGTGAAGAATTACAAAAAGAGCTTGAAAATGATTTTATTTTCTCTTATCACTTTGACTATTTTGATTTCCATTTAACAGTGACCTCAGGTATTTGTTTATATACCGATAATAACAGATGTCTGCTATGATACAGGTACCTCTTCTGGGTAAATGACATAGAGTAGATTTGAGAGGTTAAGTTCAACAGCTTCAATGTGAGAAGCTGGCTAAGATGAAATTGACTAAAGATGGTATTGCTTAATGACATCAAGATAACTAACCTGAAGTAACTGAGTAACCATGTTTCTTTAAATGAACTTGTTAAAAAAAAAACAGTAATGTGAAAAGACTCTAATTGTGATTACCGTTTTATAAAAGAAGTATGGGACATTTAAGTATATGTAACTGAATATTAAGAAGAGTTGAACTATTTTACAGAACTGAAAGTGTTAGCTTAATTGTGTTAGAATTAAAGGCTATCTATCCAAGGTTGTTTATGTAGTATGATTGCACATCCTTTCCCTTTGAATATCAGTGGTCAGCATTTTTGACCCTGCAGCATTTTTAGACAGCATGTCCAACCACTTAAATGTAGTAAAAAGAAAAAAAGTTTAATTGCTAAAAACAATTTACTTGTCACTATCAACAAGTGAAAAAGTAGGAGCAAATAAAGGACAGCAAAGTTCATATTATGGGCCTCTATGCTAAGATAACCCTTTATTTTCTTCCTCATGTCACACTTAGGTTAAGAGCATCATCTGTGGATAAGTAGCTCACATATATTGTTTATCATGTGAAGAATAAATTATATAATGTGAACTTCAAGAGTAAATTCACTTACAGAATTGTAATCATTTATTTAAAGCATAATGCAAAAATAATGCTTAAAAATTCTTCTTTTTGTTTTTTAGAAGCAAAAAACTCTCAGGATCAGCCATGATGCCTTGATGGCAAATGGAGATGAGCTAAATATGCAACTCAAAGAGCAGCGCCTAAAATGCTGCAGCCTTGAGAAACAGTTACATTCCATGACATTTTCTGAAAGAAGAATAGAAGAGGTAATCTTCTAAAGAGTTTAGCCATCTGTTGCTTTTAAACTTCTCTGTAGCTAGTTTGAATATGTAACAAGAAACATTTCAAAGATTGTATTTATTTTTAAATTGCAAGCAACATGGATGGTGTTTTGAACATAGCAAAATATAATACTTAATACAATATATGAGCGGCAAATCAGTGTTTAACAATACTTGCAAATGTGCTGAGATCCACTGTTTTCCTAAAGGATTAAAGATCCTTGAGTAAAATGAAAATAACACTTTTAAACTGATGACAAATTACCTATGGAACTTAATTTTCTCAACTGTGATATTAGTCATTTGAGATACCAAAACCAAATTGTAAGAATATATCTGTTTCTGAGGAGATGGATATTTGTGTTCTGCAAAATCAGCAATTCTGTGAAACTAATTTTTTTTCTAGGAAGGTGTTTGAAAACTTCTCTTTCTTTTATTGTTGCTACTCATGTCTCCCAAACTAGCACCATCTTTTCCTGTACTCCTTTTTCCATTCTTAAGCTTGGTCCTAAGGAGAATGGAAATTAAATAAGATGCTTATGTTCTATTCTGAATTTGGGAGATTCTTTTACTGTCTCTTTCTAACCTAAGAGGATAATTTTGAGAATGGAGATGAATTTTAAGAGTTCTCTGATCCATGGGAAAAAGTGGTGACTACAAAATATACTTATGAATAAAACTTGAAATACTAGAGAACAGAAATCTACATTTTAGTGATAAAGATGTAATTATCCCAAGTTTATTTAATTATTTTATTTATTCATAAGGTGTATTATTGGCTATTTGTAAATTCCAGGTAATGTAAGAAACTGTGTCTTCAGAGAAAAGAGTGATTGGTACAATTTGTTTGAACAGCAAACTTAAATAAAAGTTAATTATTTTATGGGCCACTTGGAAATTAGTACAAAATGAATGTAATGATGAATTTCATCATGGTGGAAAGTAAAAATATTCTGTTTCCCAAGAAACAGAATATTTTGTTAACAGCAAGCTCTTAACACATTCTTTATTGAGTTCTGGAACATGTTGCCATAAAGCAGTGCATACGTTTTCTACTAAATTAAAGCAGGAATATTAATTTCATGTTTATTTAACAACTTGGAAAATACCAATGCTGAATGAAATGCAGACAGTGTAAATGGTACAGTTAGCAGCTGCAATTTAGAAATCAAGAATGAAACAAGCCATCCTCCTCTCACACTTTTTTTTTACCCCCATGTAGCTTTGTATGATAATCACCTAATGCATAATTTTCTTTTCATTTTAGCTGCAGGATAGAATTAATGATTTAGAAAAGGAACGGGAACTTTTAAAGGAAAATTATGATAAACTTTATAACAGGTAAATCATGATTCCATGTGTTCTTTCATTTTCTGTTTGAGCCCTTCTATATCCAACATTTGTTGTCAGAATATCTAATATGTATTAAAGAATCAATAACAGATAATAGGAAATACATTTACTTCATAAAAGAAAAATAAGCTTTTTAAGGCATTGGTTATAAGTTTTTTAACCTGAGCAGTAGCTTTTGGCTATTACTCAGAAAACCATATTGGTTTTGTTGCCAGTAACAACTGCTGTCATCTATTGAATACAAGCTATAGACTAGCAGACACTGTGCTAAATACTTTACGTTCATTTTTATAAATTCTTTTTTTTTAATGTTTACTTTTTAGTTGTAGGTGACAGAATATCTTTATTTTATTTTTATGTGGTGCTGAGGATCGAACCCAGCGCCTTATGCGTGCTAGGTGAGCATGCTACCACTGCGCCATAATCCCAGCCCCATTTTTATAAATTCTTAATAACACCTTAGAATATACCCAGTTTGCAAACAAGAATGATAAAACGGAATTAAACTCTGAGAAGTATTTCATAATCTTAAAGGTATGAAGTAATAGAGCTTGTGTTTGAACCTCTTTTGGTCTCTCCATTGGACTCTCCAGGTTATTAGCAGAATAATTGTGTTAGGTGAAAATAAAGGTATTCACTTGAAATTATCATTGTTCTTTAAAAAAAGAAATAGGCATCTTAGCTCAAGACATATTTTAAGGAGCTACTTCAATGTTTTTAATTTGCTTCATAATTATAGTGTTTTAGAAATTAATCCCTTCTGGTAATGTTAGAAATAAAATTCTATTCCACAGCTAAGTTTGGTTAAGTGATACTGATATCTCTGTGTGTATGTGCAATTTTTAAAGTCTTTTCAGTATATGATACTGATAAATGATAAATGCAAGTTTACATGAAAGCAAATATATCTTTATATAGATATGTTATAGCTAATATTTATACTTTGAAACCTCTGAAAATAGCCATCTGAACTACAAATACATCTTTAAATTTTAACTGTTTTACATTTTATTTATTAAATTTACATTTTTTAAAAATTATCATACCCAAACAATGTAGGGATAGGCTTTTATTCTGGTTTACTTTGAAAAGTTGCCTGAATTAATGTTAAGCATTATTTCAATGATTTGTATCATTTATGCTTTCTGTCTTTAGTATGGTGGCTTAATAGATCAAGGGTTACCAACAATAAGACACCAGTTAAAATAATATTCAGGGCCCTCTAGGAAAGGTGAACTGACTAAAAATCTTTACATGGGATTTGCCTTGGCCTTTGGAATCACTTGGTCCTAGGGTTTTATTCTGGTCCTTTTCTTATCAATCCTGATTAATTTTACCTAAAGAATTTATTATGTATCCTTTTTTATTTCTATCTCTATAGAATAATATGTGTATTTACAATGATATATTATGTGTTTGAATTCAAATGTCACTATGCTGATTGCACAATACCCTGTTAGATGGCAGAAAAGATAATATCATCACTGTGTTTTATAAATGAGGGAATTGAGACTCCAGAAAAATGAAGAGACGTGTGCAGAGTTACATGGCATTTCTGAGACTCCAGTATAAGATTGAAACTCAATTCTTTTAACTCTAAAACTTGAGCTTTTCCCCCGTGCTTCTCTATATTTCTGATTTTAATTGCATTAAAAAACTGTTATGTGAGAGGGAAACATTCATAAAATAAAGGAACTGTCATCCACTTAGAAATTTTTATTGATTTATGTTTAACTTGAACATCTTATAGTTTTAAACAATTTAAGATGGTCTAAA
Source organism: Geosciurus inauris (assembly GCA_004024805.1). NCBI lineage: Eukaryota > Metazoa > Chordata > Mammalia > Rodentia > Sciuridae > Geosciurus > Geosciurus inauris. The sequence goes on along the minus strand of PVHX01004864.1, from coordinate 62,674 downwards.
TACAAGCAAATAAGTGCCATTTGGCCATTACTTCTAAATTTTATACTTCTCCCCAATTTGAGAAGTTACTGAACATACTTTCTTGGAATAAAAAACATCAAACTTAGCTGGGAATAATGCAAAAATGGAATCTTGACAAGGCATATTTTTCTCATATTTACTTAATCACCATAAAATTTTATCTTTCTATATTAGAAGATGATCTAAGAGTGTAAATCTGGCTTTGAAGGGTTTTTTCCCTTAATGTTTTATGCTTGAGTTACATTTTTTCCTGTCACATTAAAAACAGACTTTATTATGTGGCTCACACTTGAATTTTATATGAGGTGTATGTAAGTAAATGTTTGTAATGAGTGTCAAAACATTTAATGTCAAAAAAATTAATGTCACTTTAGCACAAAACCCAACAAGTACATGTAATAGTAAATAAAACTACAAAATTCTCTTGATACTATTTTTTAAAATTAGTTTTCAGAAGCATAGTTGGAGAAACTACAAAAATCAACATTGTCCTTAAGATTCTTTACAGCTCTTTTGTTTCATTGCACTGTTATTAATCATTGCCAGCAACTAATGTTCATCAAAAACTACATATACTCCTCGTTTGCTTAGTCATAATGATAGCATGTTTTAAAAAGGAGAGCATTTGTTTGTTATTCAGAATTGGCTAGTATTCAGGAGAAAAATATGATTTGCACATTGCATTCTCATCTTCCTTTCTCAAATGAAATTTCAAATGTGTTTATTACTTGACATATGACATATTAGAGGATCATGTGGTAAGATAAAACCCTCATGTTAGTATTTGGTATGAGCCTGTCTTAATATGCTAAAACATTTTTGATATGAAGCCAAGAAATAAGAACTTTAAGAAATGTTCAATTTAAAAGTTCAGAATAAATTTTTTTGCAATTAAATCTTTCTATTTGGTCACAGAGAAACTCTATACTATAATATGGTAAAGCTGTGTTTCATTTTTGAAGTTAGTATAGTTTTGGGGCCATGTAACTAATGAATGCAGTGGTCCTTCAACTAGAATGTATACAAATAACCTGGAAGATATTAAAATGTAGGTTTCACCACACTTTCAGAGTCTCTACACACACACACACACACTCACACACACACGTGCGCGCGCACATGCCACTCACTGCCCACCACCATCCAGTTCCAGCATTGTCAGTTTGAGGTTAAATCCAGAAAATCTGAAGGTGATTTTAAGGCACTAACTCCTTGAGAGACACTGACCTAATGCCTATTTTTAAAGTATGACCATCTGTGTTTAAAAGATGATAGTAACCCTTTTCAGAATTGGGTAGATCAAGTTTTTATGTAATTGTCATCTACTGTTCAGAATTTAAAACATCACTGCTGAAACCCATAGACTTTCTGTGCTCTGTTGCTGTAAAGTGAGCACCTGTCCCCTGCAGTCTTCCTGGCTAACATATCTGTGGATTTCTTTGTGGACGATTTAGTTTATTCTTCCTTATTTTTCACATTAGGATGCCCATAAGCAATAGAATAAATGGAATTTCTTCCATCAGAAGAAAAGACCTGAGAATGGAGAAGAATTTTTTGGATTTTATTTTGATCCTATCGTGTTTTTGATCAAGAGTGTATATTTACAGTATTCTGAAACCCATGATTACCTGTGGACATACCAGTGACCACAGGCACCAAGAGCATTCCACTGCAGACTGACATTTATCACTTTGTAACATAATGTAACAGTGAAATGGGTACAAATGCTAACTATCATCCTCCCTTAGTTGTCACTATTGGCAATATACAAAAACATTTTCATGAATAAAAGGTTCTCAAAGACTGTTCTCATATGCAGATTTAATCATGTATATAGCTCTCACAAAGAAAATGGAGCCAGATGTGGTTCACCATTTATAGTTACACAGATGGCTCCAAGCGTAGAAGAATACAGTAAATTCAAAAGGAATTCCTCATGAAACTCCAGTGGAATGTAATCCTAAATTTAGAGGGAAGATAGCAGTGGACTAAATTCAGATTGACTTATGCTGATTTACACTAGCATTTTGTGGGTTTGGAAAAACCAGGCTGCTAAATTGTTCTTAATTTAAACACATACAGCTTCTGATGTTTCTGCCAGATTAGCTGTTGGTGATCTTTTTGCTGGTAGTAATGCTATTGGAACACTACTGTTTCTAATTTTTGGCATCTGATATAATGTATAGTTGTGCCTATTTCATCATGCTAATTTTTCTCCGGGTGGTACATGTTTTTAATAATACACACACACACCCATACATATAGGAACTGTACACCTATACATATAGGTGCTAACATTCATGCACATATATGTATATTTGGTATATATAATTTGGCCAGACGCAGAAATTATATTTGTTCTTTTATTTTAAAATGAACTTCTAAAGGAATATTCTTTATTTAGCATTTAAAGTATATATTTTGTTTGGATTTCATTTATGTCTAGGTAATTGTACCTCTGATAAAATTAACTTAAAATATTGATATATCAGATCCATGCATTTTTTCAGGTTCCATATGTGAGATGAGAGCATCGATAGAAGAAACAGATGTCATATTTAGAGGAACTTCTAAAATTCTATTTGTTTTCAAGGTCATATCATTTTAAATGGAATAAAAATATTCAAAATGTGAAATGAATACACAATTTTGCTGTTCTGAAAGCTATGCCTCCCAGAAAAGTATCTCTTTTGGAATAAAGCCTTAAGACTTGCTGGGAGCAGCATTAAGGGCAATTTGCAATGATACATTTCTTTTCCATTTACTTCATCATCAGTAGAAAACTAGATTTTTAAATTTTTATTTCATTTACTATGTTTAAAATAAGTAGAAGGATCAAAGCTGCTGATGATTATTCAGTCATAACAAGCTTCACAGATAATGGCTTTCTGATGAAATGCAAATTGAGATCAATTTTTCCAAAAATCTGACTATCACCCAGGGAGCTTTATAAAAATATGAATCCCTGAGTCTTGGGATCTTCATTTTTTAATCTAAGTGTCAGTATAGCTGGTCTAGCAACATTGTTTAGAACAGGATTCAAGAACCACTACATAAAGAAATGTTTATTACTACCTTCTGTGTACCATTTAGGTTTTTTTTTAATCTAGTTCTTTCTTCTGATATGCTAGTCCTTGATCATTAGCAGATTTTAACCATAATTAAAACTGCTCTACTTTTATTGAGAAATAGTAATTCTATCTTCATCATTCTTACTAGGCACAGGGCATTGGTTTTCATCCCAATCATGTGTTACAAGTAAAGTTGTTTATTCTTAGCCTATTGCTTTTCGGTTTTTAGGACAAAACTGCATTATCACTACCTCTTAATATCAAAATTACTGCTTGTGATTCAGTATGCTATCATTTTGTGGTCAGCCTTTTGTTAATATGTTATTATCCAAGACATCTTAAAAGTTTCACAGAATTAAAGATCAGGTGGAAAGTCCATTTTCTCTGTATTAAGAGGGTTTATAAGTGGGGGAGTATGGTTTTGTTTGTTGTCAGTTGCTGGGGTTTGGAATTGTGGATTCCTCTGGAGTATGTACAGTATCTGAATTCCTTTACTAGTCCCACAAAAGCTGCACACTGCCAACTTTTCTGACTTTAGAGCTCTAAATTAAGGCCAGTTCCTTTACTCATCCCACAAACTCTTTCATGTTCCCTAACCGCAGCCTGAGAAAGGCGCCTTGGTTTCAACAGCAGCAGACCAGCATATGTTTACTTAATTCCTAAGACATGATGACAGTGGTCTCTGTGCCACTAAAAGCTTTTCTCTTTATTATTTTCGGTTGAAGCTGATTTCCAAGCTTTCCTTGCATGTCACGTGTGTTTTGCAGTGCCTTCAGTGCTGCCCATGAAGAGCAATGGAAGTTAAAGGAACAGCAATTGAAAGTACAGATTGCTCAGCTCGAGACTGCCTTAAAATCTGACTTAACAGACAAAACTGAAATCCTTGACAGATTAAAAACTGAAAGAGGTACATATAAAGTAACTACTGACATACTCATTTCAGACATCTGATGTTTATTCATCCAATCGATCAGTAACTTCTTGTGGTACCAAATGTTTGACAGTCACCTTGGTATGTACTGGAGATGCAGCCTGTATTAACAGCCATATACTTTTGTAAATTTATTTGTTGCTCAAAATTTCCTTTACTTAGGCTAGCATATATGCCCAAGGAATTTTTTTCTTCTCAGAGTTACTTTTATTCAAGTTGTCTTTAATTGTTTAATTTTCCTAAATTCGGAGCCCTTTTTTTTCCCTCCTCTCATAATGGGGATTGAACCCATTTTATCACTGAGCTATATCCCCAGCCCTTTTTATTTTATTTTATTTTTGAGACTGGATCTCACTGGTTGCTGAAGCTGACCTCAAACTTGGGATCCTCCTGCGTTAGCCTTCTGAGTTGCTGGGATTACATTCTCTACGGCCAGCCTGAGCCTTTCTTCACCATAGAGCGTGGTGAGAGAATCTAACCTATACACCACTGGAGGGATTTCTCTCAGTTTATTCTTTCTTCAACAGTCAACAAGTATTTATTGAGCACCAGTATGTACTAGGTACTCTTCCAAGTTCTGAGGATACAGAACTTGGATACAATTAATCATAGTTCTTGCCCTCATGAAACTTAAATTTAAGAGGGAAAAACTGACAATAATTATATAAATTTGTAATATGTCTGTTGATATCAAATATAATGGGAGAAAAAACAGTAGTATAAGATGACAGTAGCAGAAGTAGTTGTTTGCTGTTTCTGGTAGGTTGAACAAGGAAGATCTCTCTGGTAATGAGATGTCTAATTCTGTTCTGTGCTAGTAAATGTGTACCAGGAAACTTTGTCAAAATGTCCCTGCCAAAATAATTATCATTAATAAGTTCAATGTTGTGAGGTACAATCTTACCTTTCTTGTTTCATATAAGTAATGCAATTATAATTAAAGAAGACATCTGATTTACTAATTGCACACACACACGCACATAGACAGTACATGCAAATGCACCATGAGGGAACTGAATTGTTTGACTCAAGTGATGTAATCTATTTGCTCATCTATTAGACAAACCAAGTAATGTGATAATAAGGTTCCTCCTTTGGAACATTTGTAATTCAGTTGCATGAAAATATTTAAAAGCTTAATATAAACTCAGTAAATATTATATTTATAGTCAGTACTGTCATTGATTTGGATCACAATGCCATTATTGACTAAAAGGAACATTATTTTTTCACATTTTTATATGTCTAAAATTAGAATGCATCTTATAAGTGATAGCATTTTAAAATTGTGGTCAGACTTTTTTTTCACATTTTAATAAATATTATAATCAATAGAGTCTGAATTCCAATAAAACAACAGCAGTCAATAGTTATTCACCAAGTGACTAAATCAGATAATAGATTTCTGTGTGAAATTTTCTGGGAGATTGTGAGTAGAATAAAATGGTGCCATGTTTTTTGACCTGGTGGATAAAGTTTTGATGTCAAAGATACATCGTTCCTGATTTTAATGTGCAGTATCACATACCTAACAGTGTTTTGTCTTAGCAGTTACTCAATAAATTCTTGTTCACTGAAGGAAGAGGAAGTGCTTACTCTACATTCCCTCTCACTATTCCAAAAACAGATAAATTGATCATTCTTAAATGAAAAATAAATGAAATAAACCTTTTTTATTTCTATCTTTTTCTTTATCTCCTTAGATATCAAGCATTCCAAAACTATGCTAGTTTAGACATCTTAATTCATCTCTGGAAAGAACATCTTCTTAAGAAAGTAGAATCTCAGTGTTTTTTTAAACCTGTTTATTATAGTTGAATTAATTCTGAGAGTTCTTAATTATTAAATATTATAATTGCAAAAGTATTTTAATTCATCTAGTCCATTCTCATTTTTTTTTACTGGTTCTTATATCTCTGGGGAATTTTTTTGAATAATGAAAATAACTTATGCACATTGTGAATAAAAGTCCAGAAAACAAAATCCTAAAAATCACCTAATTTCATAGCCCTGAGGATAATCAGTGCTAATATTTGATGTATGTCTTTTCAGAGTTGTTTCTATATATAATTAGTTTTATAATGTGCTTTTGTATATAAGGTGAAATTGTTCCTTGGCTATAAATATAAATCACATTTATAGTGACTGTTACAGTTTTCCAGTGTGGATGTACCATAGTTCATTTAACAACCTTCTATTGATGAATATTTAAGTAACTTAATTTTCAAATATTATAAGCAACATTTTTCTGCACAAATCTCTACACATTTATCCAATTATTTTCTAAAGAAAATTTTCCAGAACTGTTATTTTCCAGTTATTTTTCTTTGACTAGTTCAAATTCACAAGTCTATGGATTTAAGTTTTTGTTACTTTGTAAATATGTTACAATAAATTATAAGAACAGTCTTTAACCATTTTTTTCAGGGAAATAATAAATTAAAAATGAAATTTTCTATTTAAGGAAATATTTTAACATTGAGAAAGTTCTTTTTTATGTTACAAATTTTGAAATCGTTTAATTTTACTGTAAGATCTCTTCAAACGTTTACCTTTTCATATGTCAAGTGTTTTTTGCCAGAAGATGTTTCCCTGGCTTCTTGTAGTCATTCATCTAACTGGCAAATTATTTTTAGAGAATACTCACCTCTTTATTCAAGGTACAAATTAGTTTCAGATTGTGCGAATATGCGGGGGAAGGATATGTAAATGCAGTTTGCATTTGGTTAATGCTTAAATTAACTGCATGTGTTTAAGGGCTTGCTTTTGAAAGTTCCTTTCTATCTTTAGCTGAAATGCATAATTCAGCATAATGCATATGGTTATATTGATCACAGCTGAAGATATTAGCACAAAGGAGCTCTGAAAATTGTTTAGTTGAATTGTTCTCTGCACTCTGCTTATTAATGGTGTGCTAGAAGAACATAAGTTTAAAAGAGTGAAATGTTATCTCATTTGAATAAAATGCTGTTTAGCTTAACCTGCTTTTTGTCAAATCATAAGCTAAGGAGGTTATTTTTCATCTTGTACAGAGTGCTTTGATTTTTTTCATATTATAATTCAGCAAGTCTATTTCCTCTTTGAACTGTAGCGTTTCAGTACATTTTAAAGATCCAAGAGTTATATTCTCAATAAACAGTTTGAAAAAGGAAAAATATAGTGTGTAAGTCTACATAAATTCAGTAAAGAAAAGGTTACTGGTATTCAGTAATGTCGTCTCCTACTAAGTTATTTTCCTACTAATAATGCCCCAGTTTTAAAAATATCAGTAAATGGAGACATAGTTGTTGAAACAGAAATGAATAAAAGATGTAAACGTTTAAATAAGTTTATTTATACCCATTAACATATCATTCTTAAGAACTCAGCTCTGAAAATTTAAAAGAGCAGAAAAATTGAAGCAAAGAAATAATAATCAAAATTCACACTGCGACTAGATTAAGATGGAACAGCCATGTTCTTTATACTGTAGCCCACTCTTAGAATCCCTAAATGTTTTGTTTTGGCCGTAGAATAAAATTATATTATTTATATAAATATAAATATAAAACTATACTATATTTGGTTTTACTTTTTACTCCTGACTATATTTCCTTTTTTTTTGCCTAATCATTATATCTAGCTATTGTTTTAACCTAATCAACATATTCTACTCCTTAACCAAAGGAGAAGTTTTCTTCTCCTTTGAATAAAAATTCATATTTATTATTAATCCTAATTCTTAGTTGAAATGCCGGGTGTTGGACCTTTACCTTCAAAATTTCCGAGTATTTTTCATATTTGGAAATTCTGTTAGTTCACTAGATATAAGTAATGTGTTCCATAGGATGACCTTTTAACCTTCTATTAATAAGATAAAAGTACTTATACATTTGATATTAAATTCTCTCTGCAACTCAGTATATCTTAAGGTTGTAATTTTTTAACTTCTTAGATTGCCAGGAAATATTAAAAACATCCAAATTCAGCCCACGTCTTCTTAACTGTGTATTTTAGCATTTTTACTTATATGTAGTATTTATAGCTTGGGAACACAAAGTCTTATAAAAGGCAGAAACATATTTTTGTAGAAAATGCAGTCAGAATGCAAATGCATTCATGGAAAGAATTCTTGGCAAATGTGTTGATTTTTTTTTTAAGGAAAGGAAACAAAAATGTACAACCTAAGTTTATGACTTATGATAAACATAAATCATTGAGAGCAGAATGAAATTAGTGGAGACACTTTGGATGACATGGTTTAGAGTTAATCCACAGGGAGTCAGCAAAGGAGGATAACTGACTGTCTCGGTGAACCCTAGTGAAGAGTGCACTGAGGAGCACGAAGCTCAAATGTGCAGTGGATTTGTTGCTAGCTGTTGTGCTTTTTTAAAACAATGTTTAATGTGTTTAATGCAGAGTGAAAAATAGTCTTTATGAATTTGCTCTATTCTGTAGCTCTGCTTTACAATCTTGCTTGTGGGCCATGGCGAATGAGTGTCTAGGCAAAAGTAACTTATATCCATTCCTTAACAATAGCTCTAAGTCCATGTCCTATTAATAGCATGAACACAGTGAATAGAGAAAACATATGAATTATTATTAAGTATCTTGCACTGGTTGAGAATCTGTTTCTCCTATTGGAACAGATTTGTTAGAGGTATGGTTGATTAAATTATGGATTCAGAGCTTATCAGATAAATTATCTTGTTTTAATACAAAGAGTTTATGCTGAGTTGGGAAAAGAAAATTCAAAAGAGGAGCCAGGTGCAGTGGTTCACACCTGTAATCCCAGCACTTTGGGAGGCCAAGACAGGAAAATTGAGAGTTCAAAGCCAGCCTCAGCAATGGTGAGTCGCTAAACAACTCAGTGAGACCCTGTCTCTACATAAAACACAAAATAGGGCTGGGATGTGGCTCAGTGGTCGAGTGCCCCTGAGTTCAATCCCCAGTACCAAAAAAAAAAAGAAAGAAAGAAAATTCAAAGGAGGATTAGAAAACTAAAAGATAAAACTTTTTATTTTTGCATGCCTTTCAGGACCCTTAATAAGTAAGTAAAAATCATAGATTTAGAAACATATATTCTTAGGCATTTTAAATAGAATATGCCTTTGAAGTCCCAGAAGCCACAATTTCCTTATATTAATGCTGTGAACTTAAGTTTTTGATAAGCAAGTGAATCATATGGTAGACACATGATAGTGTTCATTTGTTCCTTATTCCTCTGCTGCCTTTGTTTAGGTACTAGCTCAGTTTTCTCTTTGACCTGAACAATACTATATGAAGCTTAGTGCGTAACAGGAATTAAATTAATTTAAAATGTGTTCTTAGGCCTAATTCTCACTTACCTTTCTAATTGTGTTGACATTATTTTTAAGACCAAAGTGAGAAACTCATTCAAGAGAATAGAGGACTTCAGTTACAGTGTCTGGAACAAAAGCAACAACTTGATGAACTTAAGAACCACATGAAGTTTTTCAACCAGGTGAACTATTTCTTATTTAGGAAATAAACTCCAAAATCATATCTACGTGTTTTATCATAGAGAAAATACTATAATTTCAAAGCAAAAGACTATGAACATATTACTTGGTTTTTTTAACTCATGGTATCAGGCAGCTTATATTCTATGAAAATATGCTCAGTCATTGGAATGTCTCTTATTCTTTGTTTATTAAGTCATGGTATCAGGCATCTTACAGTCCATTAGAAAAAACTGAATAGTTGGAATATCTCTTAACCTTCCATTAATATTTCATTGTGAACTTTTAATCTATTTCAGGAGAGTGATATTAATGCTGATGAACTGAGTGAAGCTCTCCTACTTCTAAAGGTAACTTTCTGAACTATACTATGAGCTTTATGGCTACATAAAACTGTTTTAATATAATGATGACCTTTATCTGTAACCCTTGTATTTGGAAAATGATTATTTTTGCATCTTCTGAAACTTAGTGCATCTTTCACACACACACACACACACACGGCATGTATCTACTAAAACTCATGAAAGTGGTTAGATAACATTTAGTTGCAGCAAATGCATATTTCATAATGACATCAAAATTACAATAAAGTAGACATTAAAAACTCTTATTTAAAGCACTTCCTTTAATTATACTAAACATTTTACTTTTGCCTGCCTCACTATAAAACTAATCAATTTTCTGCCCAAAGAGACTTTGGTTTTCACCCTCTTATCTCAAGTAAAATGCTGAATTATAAATATAACAAGAAAATATTTTCTAGTTCTGGAATACTCTGATACTCATCAGAAGACACAAAAATATATACTTACTTCCTTTTTAGATCACAGTGTACATTTTAATTAAATGGAAATAAATACGTGATTCCTTTTTATGTTATGAGGTAATAAGCGGTTTTAATTTTTCTTTAATTTTTCCAAATATCTATGCAAATATGTTTTAGAACTGCTGTATTCCTGATGTGAAAAAAAAGAAAATACATGTTTTCAATCAATGACTGTTTCATGTGATATCAACATCAATGCACATGGTCACATTTTAGAAATTCTTTAGTAATAAAACATTTTCGTTTTAGGCTCAAAAAGAACAAAAAAATGGAGATCTTTCATTTTTAGAGAAAGTAGACAGTAAAATTAATAAAGATCTAGAACGCTCCATGAAAGAGCTGCAAGCAACTCATGCAGAAACAGTGCAAGAACTTGAAAAGACAAGAAACATGCTAATCATGCAACATAAAATTAATAAAGATTATCAGGTAATACACTAAATCAAGAGGGTAGGTTTTCTATGATGATTTATTTTTCTTAAACATATCATGTGTAATCATCTATTTGTCTATTATACCCTATTATCTGTTGCCCACTTATTGTATATGTATTGCCACATCCTTGCAATTTAGCCTTGTGGCTAGGTGGTTAGAAATTGTCTAAAAACAAGTAAGTCCCTGGTTTAGAGCAATTAATAATAGCATTGGGCCCCCTTATGTTTGTTTGTTTTCTTATTTTCTTTTATAAGACAGGGACTCAATAAGTTGCCCTGCCTAGCCTAAAACTTGGGATCCTCCTGCCTCAGCCTTCCAAGTAGCCAGGATTACAGGCAAGCACCACCATGCCAGGCTTCATGTTAGCTTTTAACAAAACAGAAACTCATCTCCATAAAAAGGAATAGAAAGTTTTACTTATTTTACTTCTTATTTGTGAACACTACCAAGTAATTTTTTAAACCATAAGCTATTTGAGTTCAGGAAACCATAGTTTATAGGACCTAGTATTCCCAGGATCTAGAAAATACTAGTAACTTTGATAAATGAAAATGGAACTAATCACAGTATTGAAGTTTATGTGCTCTTGTTTTTTAGATGGAAGTTGAGGCAGTGACCCATAAGATGGAAAGTTTGCAGCAAGATTATGAACTTAAAGTGGAACAATATGTTCATCTTCTTGATATCAGGGCTGCACGCATCCAGAAACTAGAAGGTACAGTGTACACAGTAACTAGAGGAGTGGATTTTATAACAGCTGAAAATGTCATCCAAATCTCCACTCACACTATCTTTTTGCTGTATTTTTCCAAATTTATAGCTATAATAATAAGTTACCAGAAAAGCTCTTTTCATCTGATTCTTTTCTACTCAAGAATTTTTGGTGATTCCCTACTGCTTTTTTACTTCATTGTTGCAGGCAAGATTTCAAAGTACTTCATAAAGTACCACAGGCTCAAATTTAACACCACCTTTGTTATTTCCCTTCTAAGCAACCAACACTCCTCACCAAATAGGTCTTCTTGCTCTTAGATTCATCCTGTTCAGTTCCAGCAACCTGCTTTCGTTCTCACAGTTTGTTCTGTCTAAACCTTCTTTCCACCTTGACTTCAAGATATACCCATCTATGCTTCAAAATCTAACTCAGTGCTCACCTATGCCAGGAACCTGGCTCTGATTATTTCTAACCATCCCTCTACCTGAAATATCCTTGCAGCAATTTTCAAACCTCAGCAAGTATGAAAATCATCTGAGGAAACTGTCTAAATTGTGGCTTATGGGGCCCCACCCCTAGAGATCCTGGGGCCCATGATTCTGTATAGTTAGAAATAACTGCAAGCTATTCAGATGCAGGTGTGAGGCTTCATATGGCTAGCATAGCACTTACCTACCAGTTTTCTCCTCAGGTACTCAGAATATATATGTTTAGAGAATATGTAAGTGTTCCTCAGCTGTTAAGAGTTTTGCATATTCACTGTAACCACCATATGAGTTCTACAGTGATAAGTACTAGAATCATGTCCACTGCTGTACAGTACTTAATTCAGTCATCTGTGCCAGCAGTAACTTTACCCTCTTAAAATTATTGATGATACCAAAGGCCTTTTGCTCACCAAATATACTTTTTGATATTTATCATATTGAAAATAAAGTGATAAATTTTTAAATACTTCTAATTAATGTTAAAATAATAATAAACCTATTATATGTTAGCATAAATTATAGTATTTATTTTAAAAAGTCCTGTTTACCCCAAAAATTGTGAGAAGAGTAGCATTATTTTAAATTTTTAAATTTTTAAAAATTTTTAACTTTGTGCAAATCTTTTTAGGATCTGGCTTAATAGAAAACAGCTGGATTATTACATCTGTTTCTGCATTTAATCTGTTTTAATAACACAAATCATGTAGTCTTTGAGAAACTCCATTATACACATGTAAGACAATAAAATGAAAAAGGAAAATAATATCTTGGTAGTAGTATAAAATTAGTTTTGTCCTCACAGACCCCCTAAAATAGTTTTAGAGACCCTCAGAGGTGCCTAGACCACACTTTAAGGACTTCTGATCTGTGAGGAAGGACTAAATAAATATCTTTATCTGACTGAACAAGGCTTTCCAAAAGTCAAGGAGCAGTGTGTACCTTTTCTCCCAAGTAGTACTCAATAAAAATTTGCTTAATGGAATTTTCTTGGTTAAAAGGGAGGTCACAGAGTTAAGAATTTTCATTCTTTTCAAAACTTAACCAACTTTTACAAGTATATTTTATCTATCTCTTAAATTCATTGACTTATTCCATAAACATGATCAAGCCTCTAATGCATACTAAGCAAAGTGCTGGCCAGTAAGAATACAAATAGGAAAAAAACTGAAGCACCACCCTCAAGGGTATTTTTTTCTTGGTGCTGAAGATTGAACTGAGGTCTTGTGAATGTTAAGCACATGCTCTACCACTGAGCTGTGCCTCCAGCCCCAGAGATTTACTTCTTACAGTTCTAGAGGCTGGGAAGTTCAAAGTGAGGGGCCTTCATGTCAAGGGCCATAGCAGAAGGCAGAGGGCAAAAGAACATGCACAAAGAGAAAGCAAGAGGAGGCCAGACTCATTTTTATAGGAAACCCACTCTTGTGGTACCAAACCCACTCCCATTATTATGACATTAATCCATTCATGAAGGCAGAGCCTGTGTGGCCTAACTTCATCTTAAAGATTCTGCCTCTCAACACTGTTGCACTGTGGATTAAATTTCCAACACAGGAGCTTGGGGAGACACATTCAAACCATAGCAGGTATCAAGGAAACATTAATGAGAAAAATGCCTCCTCCTACCTCAAGGTTCAGGTAAGAAGGCTGAGAATGTGGCTCAACGGTAGGGTGCTTTGCCTGGCATGTGTGAGGCCCTGTGTTCAAAAGACCACACACCCAAAGAAAAAATATTTGGGGAAGACTACAGTAGGTATGGGGTCTTTAAAAACAGTCCACACAAATATGCACACACACAAAAGGCAGACTTCACCACCAAGTAAAAGTAGTACATTCAGTATAGCATTTTGGAGATTGTACTACTGGTATTGGGAAAATGAGTAAGACTTGAAGGAAGGAAGCATGTTGAGTTCCATAATAATCTAGATAATAAACTGAAGGTATAAAATAGATATAGTGGAGATAGAATAAGGACAAATGTAGTGACCTATAAGGTACGGTAAGGGTAACAGAAAAAGGAATCTGGGATGACTCTGGTGTCTAACCTGGGCAACTGGATGAATGCTAACACCATCTCTTGATATTCAAACTAAAAAAAATAACTAGAAGACAGTATGATACCTTCTGTTTTGGATATATTTAATCTGAAGTGCCTTTGGGATTCTATGAGACAGAGGGTGAAGTAAAACATTAGAGAGATGGAACTTGAATTTAAGAAAGAAATCTGAGTTGAAAATAGAAGTATGGAAGCTTTCAGCATGCTGATTATAACACAAGTCATAAAAGTAGATGAGATTACCCGTGAGAATATGTGGACTAAGAAGAGAATCAAAAGCAGAACCCCAGAAAACTAGCAGGGAAAGAAAATCCCTTAAAGAATGAGAAGAGGAAAAGCAAGAGAAATAATGACATGGAAACCAAGATAGAAGTTCACAGAAGGGATAGTTTCATCAGTCCCAAATGAAGCAAAGAAATAAAATAATACAGGGTCCAGTCTCCATTAAGTCTAGCAATTAGTTATTGGTGACCTTTTCTGCAATAGTTTTATGGAAAAGTAAAACAATGTTGTTTACATGAGTTGTTGGAGAGACATATATATTATTCTTTCTAAAAACTTGAGTGTAACATTAGGGGGGAAATGTATAAATAAAAAGAGATCTTTTTTAAAATAGCTTTAAAGAAGTATATAGTTAATGTACTTTTTTAAAAATTCTACTTAGTTTTATATATGACAGCAAAATGCATTTCAATTCACTGTACACAAATAGAGCACATTTCAATTCTCCAGTTGTACACAATGTAGAGTTGCACAATTCATTCAGTCATACATGTACCTAGGGTAATGATGTTCGTCTCATTCCACCATCTTTCCTGCCCCATGCCCCCTCCCTTACCCACCCTCCCCTTTGCCCAATCCAGAGTTCCTCCATTCTTCCCATGCCCCACCCCCATTATGGATCAGCATCCACTAATCAGAGAAAACATTTGCCCTTTGGTTTTTTGGGATTGGGTTACTTTGCTTAGCATGATATTCTCCAACTCCATCCATTTACCTGCAATGCAAGTTAATGTACTTTAAAGGACACATGTAAAGTACACACTTTGGTGAGTTTGGGCTTGTGTATACAACTGTGAAACCATTAATATAATGAAGACAGTAAACATACCCATTACCTACCATAGTAGAAGCATGTATCCTATCAAGTTATAGGAAAGGAACCTGAGAAAAGAGAAATTAAGGAGAGAAGATAATGGATAAGGAGGCAGAGCAGCAAGTGGAAAAGAAGTAGTGACCTCAGCTGTTCTTTAAGAGGCTTGCTTTTCTTTTTCCTTTTCCTGGCTTTTGGCTATATTACAACTAAAGTTTGGCTATATTGCAACTGAAGTTGTAATATTTAAAAACTTTTTATTATGAATTGACAGAGTATAGTTGTGTATATTTTGAAGTTATAATTTTGTTATTATTTAATAAATGATATGTCAAAACAAGTGATGAATTTATAACAAAATATTATTTACAGAACAGTAGTATAGTCATAGAATTTAAGATTAAGATAATTCACTAAAAGCACTCAGACTTCCTACTGCTTCAGATACCAGTTTGCATCTTCATATGTCAGTATTTCAAAATCTCTAAACTATGTGTCTTCTCTTATAGCCCAATTAAAGGATATTGCCTATGGCACCAAACAATACAAATTTAAACCAGAAATCATGCCAGATGACTCTGTCGATGAATTTGATGAAACCATCCACCTAGAACGAGGCGAAAATCTATTTGAAATCCACATCAGCAAAGTAACCTTTTCTTCTGAAGTTTTACAGGCCTCTGGAGACAAAGAGCCTGTCACTTTCTGTACCTATGCTTTTTATGATTTTGAACTACAGACAACTCCCATAGTTCAAGGCCTTCACCCAGAATACAACTTCACTTCTCAATATCTTGTTCATGTTAATGACTTATTTTTACATTATATTCAGAAGAATACTGTCACTCTTGAAGTCCACCAAGCTTACAGCACAGATTATGAAACACTTGCAGCATGTCAATTGAGATTCCATGAAATTCTAGAAAAAAGTGGTCGAATATTTTGCACAGCAAGTTTGGTTGGTAAGTGCAGTGTATAAGCTTCAAATATTTGCATCACTAGTTTGATTCATATATTAATTGGTATTCTACATTAGTATCTTATACATTAAAGGTACCTTTTGGATAGGGATAATGTGCTCTGTCCATACTGTATCCATAATATATCTTAAATATCACTGATGACATCAGTAAAATAGCTATTTATTGTTTAAAAACATATTGCTTCAGATGTTTGTTTATCATATTGATACCCTTGTTTGATTAAACAGCTATAGTATATTTATCAAATTCTTTTTAAGACACTGTGTTACCACTGTTGCTAAATACTAGGAATACTGGTCAGTGGTAAGACAGACAAAACCTGTGTTCTCATATAGCTTAGCTAACCTTCCAGCAGGGAAAAGAGGTAATAAAACAAATAAATAAATATATTCAGATATGAAATAAATTAATCAGAGCAAGAAGCTAAACAGAGGGATGGACAGTTGCTAGTTCAGATGAAAGCTTCCTTGAGAGCATGATGTTGATAAAGACATGAATGAAGACCCACTCCAGGATGCAGGGGAAGAATGTTTCAGGCAGGGGAAAACAGCAAAAACACATCTGAGAGAGGAACAAACGTGACGTATTACAGAGACAGCAAGGCGACCTGAAACTGGAGTAAATGTAAAATTAAATTTAAAGGCCAGCCAGAGCACACTGTAGAGCAATGTAGGTCATAGGAGTTTGAGATTGGGAACTGGGATTCCAAAATTTAAGAATCAGAAAAAGGAAGAGCCTGAAAAGGAAACTGAGGAGTGACCAGTGGTGTAGGAGGAAAACTAAAAGTGTATGGCATCCCAGAAGCCAAGTGAAGAAACCATTTTAAGAAGGAACAGGGTTGATTTTGTGTTTTCAAATGGATTTTATGTTACTGGCTGAGTGACTGATTGCATAGATAATACATTCATGACTTAAAAATCAAAATGATGTAGGTATCTTCTCCCTCTCCTGTCCTCAGACACCCCTGGACCCCCTCACCAAATACGTTTTTATGCATATACAACCAAATGTGTGCATTAATATTCTTCTTCTATTACTTTTTGTAAATAATGTTAAATACCAAATCATGTTTGAATGAAACAAATTGATGAGGTAGGAGTAAAGTTTTTAATAACATAATATGTTCAGAAAAGTTTATGTATAAAATATTCTCTACTTGACAGATACTGAGTATCTATTATGTGCAAATCCCTGTGGTTAGGAATATATTGATGAAAAGTACATTCCTTGCCCTCAAGAAACTTCATGGCGGTGTACAGACTGTGCAGTTGTGAGCAGACAGGCCAGAGCTGTCAGTGTTCTAATGAGGACATACAAAGTCTGTGAAGGAAGTACAGAGCTGTTAAGTCTCCACGGAGGAAAGTCTTCACCGAGGATAACAAGGGTGTACAGGGCAAATATCATGCAAGGGTATATTGAGTACAGTATGTATTTAGCATAGCTACAACTTTTCTTCCAATACTCACAGTACAGTAAAGAAATGAAAAAATGCCAAAGAATTTCCCAAAATTGAATTAATATATGGATTGTCATATTTATAATTTTGAGGTTGCCTATTATAAATGTCAGACTATATTGAGTAAATAAAAGAAAGTGCTACAGCATCAAAAAGAATCTGGGGGGTATCTGATTCAATATTTAGATTTTTCTTTATATTTCAGAAGGATTGAAATAGTGTGAATTGATATATCTCAATTCATAGCTTGACATAGTTTTTTAATAATATTTAATATACAATGAAACTCATACTCCAAAAGTAACACTTTTCTTCATCTGCTATTTGCCAATCATACATCATTTGTGCAAGTCATATCATTCAACTCAGTATAAAATTTATAGTTTTAATGCATAACACCATTAATGTATCTTTTACTTATATATATTTCATTTATTAGACTTTCTTAACAGTGGGTTATGTATTGGCTTTTAGGAACTAAGGGAGACATCCCAAATTTTGGCACAGTAGACTACTGGTTCCAATTAAGAGTTCCCATGGATCAAGCAATTCGACTTTATCGAGAACGAGCAAAGGCTTTGGGATATATAACAGCAAATTTTAAGGGACCAGAGAAAATGCAATTGGTAAGCTTTCTGACTTTAGAACTCTTTTATTACATAGAAGTTTTATAATATTCCCTTATATTTCAGGCTTTGAATTGAAATAATTTTCTTTCACAGCCTTCAAGTGGCTTTTTTTTTTTACTTTTTATTTTGGAAATAATCACAGGAAGTAGCAAAAGTAGTACAGAGAGGTCCCGTGTATGCTTTATCCAGTTTCTCCCAGTTGTAACATCTTACAGAACTATGATATAACATCAAAACCAGGAAATTAACATTGGTATAATAGGCTACATATCTTATTCAGATTTTATCAGTTTTTACATGAAGG
Source organism: Geosciurus inauris (assembly GCA_004024805.1). NCBI lineage: Eukaryota > Metazoa > Chordata > Mammalia > Rodentia > Sciuridae > Geosciurus > Geosciurus inauris. The sequence continues at coordinate 44,204 of PVHX01004864.1, read as the reverse complement.
CATTTGTGTATGTGTGTGTAAGTGTGTGTAGTCATTGTATGCAGTTTTATCACATGTCAAAATTCATGTAACAATCACTACAATGAAGATCAGAACATATACAAAAAAATTCTCTTGTGCCAGGACAGTTTTGGAATATATAATTGCAGTAGTGTTATCACACATCAAGTCTTTCATTAACAAGTTCTGCTGTTAAGGAAACAAATAACTATTCTTGGACTATCAATTATTTTCTTTCTTTCAAACTATTTCCTCATGTTGGATTTCTGAGATGCAAAGTCAAATACAAATTGTATATTTTCTTGCTGCGAACTGGGAGTTTAAATGCAACTCCCTAAGTCAGCATTTCCTGAACTATGCTTTATGGAGTCTTAATGGCCATATTCCCAGATGATTTCCATGATCCAGTGAATGCAGAAAGCACAGATTTGAGCAAAGTTAAACAGGATTCTTGACTTAAATATTTCTTGTATATATGAATTTCAACAGGAAACATAAGGTATGCACTTGGGTTGCATAACAGAGGAATAGTTATAGTAGAAACATTTTGGAATGTTGGCTGAAGTCATAAATATCTTACTTTCTTTGCTTATATCTGCCCCCATTTCTAATCCATGGGACTTGGCCCCCCAGTGCTCAGGTTTGGGTTAGATGATCCCATTTTCTTACACTCCCCATCTAATTACATAACTGATTCCAGAATATCCACTTGGCCCCAATTAGGCCAATCAGATTCTGCTCTCTGAGATCAAGAGAAAACAAGACTCATGATGCCTAAAACATGTAAAATTGGGACCAGTTGGCAGCCATCTTCTACCATGATAGTCAGCAAAGGGGGAAAAATGGATCCCAGGAGAAAGAACAATTAGCAAGTGTTATGAGAAAAATGGACACCAAACAGAGTAAATTTGGTAGTTTTCCAGTTCTGCTACCTTCCTAAGATCCAACCACATTTCTGCTGTATAGTTCTATGAAATATCCTTATAACCTTATATTAAAGTCCTCTTTGTGGTGTTTGTGCTCAGTGGATCGTTTTCTATGACTTTCACTTAAAGAACTGGGACTAAAATAACTTGAGAAAGAATGGCGCTTGCTTCCCAGAGATCATCTTTCTGGCTAATATTCTTCACAATACATTTTGGGAAATGCTGACAAAGAAATAGGAATTAGAAACAAGGAAACCAGAAATTATATGTTTCATTTTCATAGTTTAAAGGTTTTTAGACTCCCAGATTCTGGCTTTCCTTTACTGGTGGAATTTCAGCTTTTGTGGGTGGATTTGGGGATGTCAGTGCAGGGTGTACTTTTAAAAGTCATTCCACCCAGGCTTCTATAGCTGAGTGCAGACTAGCCCTGGGAAAGCAGAATTACTATCTCCTTTCTCAGGTTTCCCCACTCCACACCACCAGATATCTCCACTAAGAAGATTTTGACTCTATTTTTCCTTCTGCAATAAAGTTTCCGAGTAAGGGATCCCATCTGTTCAATCTAGAAATGCAAAGGGGTTCCTTTGTGGAAAGTAGAGAATTCTCCAGTACTAAACTAAACAAAGACACTGAAACACTAGCATTTTCTTTGTCCTAGATACGTCAGCTATGGAAGATTTACTGTTTAGTGCAATTATTTTCCAAAATACTTGTGTGGTGTCCCTCTTAGTAATATTTCCATAAGGAGTAGTTCCCAGAGTAGTTCCCAGCTCTGCCTAATAACTTCTACTTCTCATCTCTCTTCCAAAATGTCCTCACAAGCCAGGCATGGTGGTGCACGCCTGTAATCTCAGCACTTTCAGAGGCTGAGACAGGAGAATTGCCAGTTCAAAGCCAGCCTCAGCAATGGCAAGGTGCTAAGCAACTCAGTGAGACCCTGTCTCTACATAAAACACAAAAATAAGGCTGAAGATGTGCCTCAGTGGTGGAGTACCCCTGAGTTCAATCCCTGCTACCAAAAAAAAAAAAAAGTCTGCCAAAATGTCCTCCCAATCTTTGCTTCTTTATCCCTCCCAGATTTTTCTTTGACTCTGTTTTTTTGTTCTTATAGAAGTTAGACTTTGATACAGTGGCTAATCTTGGCATGGTATATCTGCTTTTTCAAACTCCAGTGGTTAAGGATGAGGGCTAACCCCAAATATAACAGAATTATCACTGTGGGCGAGCAGATGAATCTCCTCTGGTTAGGGCGTTCTTCTTTAGACCTATCACTCACTTTAGTCTCTGGTTATTAAATAGAATTAATAACTCTTTTCTTGGTTTTATTTGGCTTGAACACCAATTTCTACATGTCTCCTCCTTCTCCTATGTTTATTGCTAATAGCACAGAATCATCTTTCACATATGGTTTTAAATTACAATCAAAGATGTTTTCTTTTTTTAACTGAGAATTTAACTTTGAATGAAAATATGCAGCTTCTGTCCATTTACAAAATTATTTTGTTTGGGGGTTGGCAGCTGCTGTTTATCTTTTAATTGTATTATTTCTATAATATAAATATGTATGTTTTTCCAGTTAACTCAGCAAATACCCAAAACTGCTCAGCTCAGTTCACCAGATTCCACAGATGGCAACTTAAATGAACTTCTCATTACAGTAAGATGTTGCAGCCACCTGCAGTCCCGAGCAAGTCACCTGCAGCCACACTCATATGTGGTGTACAAGTTTTTTGATTTTGCAGACCATGATACAGCCATCATTCCCAGTAGCAATGATCCACAGTTCGATGATCATATGTGTTTCCCAGTGCCAATGAATATGGATTTGGATCGATACCTTAAGTCAGAGTCTCTGAGTTTTTATGTGTTTGATGATAGTGATACCCAGGAGAATATTTACATAGGAAAAGTCAATGTGCCTCTGATTTCATTGGCACATGACAGGTGTATCTCAGGTAAGCCTATGTTCTTGATTCTGTGAAATTTTAAAAGCAAACCTAAATTGTACCTCAGTGGTATGGATATGATTTGTTTATAACTAATTTTCCTGACCTCAGAATCTTTAAACTTCTGGCCTATAATGCTATTTTTTCTTTTAGTTATTTTCTTAGCAGTTGCTCTATGGGTTATAATATGCATCATATCATAGTCTACTTAAAATTAATACTAACTTAATTCCATTAAAATACAAAAAGACTAATACAATTTCATTCTCACTTCCCTCCTTTCAGCTATTAATGACATATGTATTTATATAGTGTGCCTATATATGTTATAAACCCAACAGTGCAATGTTTCAGTTATTGCTTTACATAATATAATCTCACTGTTTTAATAAAATTAAGAGGGAGAGAAAATATATAATTTTAGGAGACTTTGGTCCTCACATATTTACTATTCCTGCAGTTCTGTATTTCCTTCCGTGGCTTTGATGCCATTTCCTCACTACAGGATGGCTCTGCTTATCTTCCTCCTTTGTGCTGTTACCACATATTTGTTCTTCATATAAACAATATAACTTTACAATTATTATTTTATGCAATTGTCTTTTAAATCAGTTAAGAGGATAAAATAGAAAATATATGTTTATGTGGTCTTTTATAATCACCTGTGTAGATACCTTCCTTGGTTCTAATTCCCATAGGTGAATTTGAGTTACCATCTCATTCTCTTTGTTTCAACGTGAAGAACTTCCTGTCACATGTGTTGTAAGTCAGGTCTGCTATTAGTGAATTACTTCATTCATTGTTACCTGGGAATGTAGTTATTTTGCTTTTACTTTTTGAAGGATAGTCTTGCTGTATTTACTTTTGTTTACTTTTTTTCCCCCTTCAGCACTTTTAATACATCAAACTACTGACTGTTGGCATCCATTATATCTAATTAAAAGTCATCTGTTTATCTTATTATGGTTCCCTTACATTTGATGCTTTTCTCAAGATTCTCTGTTTTGGTTTTGAACAGTTTGTGTGTCTAGATATGGATCCCCTTGTGTATTCCTACTTGGAATTTGTTGAGCTTCTTCTATGTGTGGTATAATGTTATATACCATGTTTGGGATATTTTTGCCATTACTTCTTCAATCACTTCTTCTCCCTATCCTTATTCTCTGTCTCCCATTACACATATACTGGTATGTTTAATAGTGTCCCACAGATTTATTTTTCTGCCCATTCTTCATACTGGATAATCTTTACTGGTCCATCTTCAGATCCACTGATTCTGTTTTGTGCCAGTTCAGATCTCCTGTTGAGCCCTTCTTGAATTTTTTTCATCTCAGTAATTCAGTAATTGTACTTTTCAACTCAAGATTTTTTTTTTTTTTTTTTTTGTAGTTCTGGAAATCAAACCCAGGACTTCATGCACACTAAGCAAGCAACCTACCACTGAGCTACATCCTCAGCCCTATTTTTTTTAATATAATCTCTATTTGATAAGTCATTATCACACTTTTCTTTAATTCTTTAAGGGTTTTTTTTTTTATTCTTTGAATATTGATAATTGTTGCTTTGAAGTCTTTGCTAAGCCTGCTGTGTGAACACGTCAGAGAACGTGCTGAGATTAAACTGAGAGCTCCATGCATGCTAGGCAGCGCTCTACCACTGAGGATAGCTTTTAATCCTGTGTATGTGTTACCCTTTCCTGTTTTTCATAGGACTTTTTTTAAGTATCGGAGAACAAACCCAGGGCCTCACACTTGCTTCACAGGCACACCACCACTGAGCTATTGATTGAGTAATTTATTTTTTTGGTGTTAAGTTTTTTGAGTTTATATATCTGAAGTGCAAGTGGCAAAGATTTTCTCCCATTCTGTAGGCTCTTTCTTCATGTTCTTGGTTGTTTCCTTTGATGTCAAGAAGCTTTTCAGTTTGATACCATTCCATATATTATTCTTGATTTTATTTCTTGTGCTTTAGGAGTCTTGTTGAGGAATTCAGTTCCTAAGCTGACATGATGGAGATTTGGGCCTACTTTTTCTTCTAGTAGATGCAGGGCCATGACCCATTTTTTGTTGTTGTTGAAAATTGGATGTTTTGGATAATATATTGTAGAATCCTCCCACGAGTGGTTATTGTTGCCATTTTTGTTTGGTAACTTAACCTGGACTAATGCTTTTTTTTTTTTTAATTTTTTTAGTTGTAGATGGACAGAATATCTTTATTTTTATGTGGTGCTAAGGGTGGAACCCAGTGCCTCACACATGCTAGGCGAGCACTCTACCACTGCGCCATAACCCCAGCCCCAACCTGGACTAATTCTAAGGAGTCTCTTTTTCCCACTGTCTGTAGCCACTTAGGCCTCTGCTATGTTCTGCGTTTCTTATCCTTTTTTTTTTTTTTTTCAAGCACAGGCCACCATAGCTTAGCAATTAACCAGTGATTGTTTAAAGGGTACTTAAATACTTTGAGCCTAGAAGTTTCCACCCTTTGTTTGTGGGTTAGCTTGTGACTTAGAGAATGCATTCAGAGGTCAGGTAGTCTACAAGTCCACTTTAGCTTTTACTTTCTTTATTGGCTAGTGCTAGGCCTCTTGTTCAGCTTGGGACAAATAGCTTTTTCATGTCCTCTTGGCTTTCTTCTGAGCATGCACATAGTTTGGTATATGCCGACAGCCTTACATACCAAGACACATAAATAGTATCTTTTCATGGCCCATTTTGGATGCCTTATTCCTTTTAAATTGTTGATTGATTGGCTTTCTGATCCTTTGCTTGCCCCAACCAGTATTGAGATCTCAGACTGGGTGCAATGTTGACCTTCCCAGAGCATTTGGCCCTGAGATTACTACTGTTTTTATATGTCCCTAGGCATGAAATTATCTACACTGTGTTCCAAAGAAAATCAGCCCCAACAGAAGCTACCAGTCCTCCTAGCCTGACACACCCTGGTAGAATTTCTGTAGGTACCGTGGAGCAGGGAGGAGAGGGGAACGCTAAGAGCAGTCCCACAGACTCTTACTGTTTGAACTGTTGTTCAGTGAATGTTCTTCAGTAAATGCTTCTCAGTTTTTTGTATGTCTTTGATTAGTTTCCAGTGTCCTTAGATAGTTGTTTTAAGCATTCTGTCCACTTTTATCCTTGCTTTTTGAGAAGAGTATTTGCTGAGCTCTTCATTCAACCATTTGAAAGTCTCACCTATGCCTGTAATAGAAGTTTATCACCAGGGCTAGGATTGTGGCTCAGTGGTAGAGCGCATGTGTGAGGCACTGGGTTCGATCCTCAACACCACATAAAATAAATAAAGATATTGTGTCCATCTACAACTAAAAAAATATATTTAAAAAAAAAAAAGAAGTTTATCACCTTATGATATTCTACCCATATTTTGTTCTCCCTAAAGCCTAGACTTTGAGGGACTTGGGTTTTGTTCCCCAAGCCAGCCATTAAAACAAATATCAACACTTGAGGACCAAATAAAAAACAACCCTAAGTAAAAGTTAAGCGTGAAATGTAGGTTTGTTCGTCACAGATTTTTCTTACCTCAAACTCTAGTGCAAACATAAAAATTTGAGACTCATTATTACATATTCAGCTAAGTGGTGCTTTGTTTTTTTTACTGTTGTCTTAGGATTGTCTGTTCATTTTATAGACCTTTTATCTCTGTAGCTATTTTTTTGCAATAATTTAACAAATTCCAGTAAAATGTTTTAAACTATAACAATTATATGGTAATGTAAAGATTCCTTTACATACATAAACTGTTTGAAATTTTTAAATTTTAATTTTGTTTATTTATTTGTTTATTTATTTATTTTGGTAGTGAGGATTGAACTCAGGAGTACTTGACCACTGAGCCACATCCCCACCGCTAATTTTTTTTTAAATATTTATTTTTTAGTTGTAGGTGGACAGAATATCTTTATTTTTATTTTTATGTGGTGCTGAGGATAGAACCCAGTGCCTCACACATGCTAGGCGAGCACGCTACCACTGAGCCACACCCCAGCCCCCCACCGCTAATTTTTTTGTGTGTTTTATGTAGAGGCAAGGTCTCACTGAGTTGCTTAGTGCCTCATCATTGCTGAGGCTGGCTTTCAACTTGCAATTCTCCTGTCTCAGCCTCCCAAAGTGCTGAGATTACAGACGTGTGCCACCACGCCCAGCCTAATGTATTTTTCTTTAGACAAGTGTCTTACAAGAATATTCAAGTCAAAATGACAATCAATACTTTAAACATAACCCAGATTTGTTTTAGAAGAAGGCTAGGAATTCTGTATAATCCTGAATTTAATTTCATTGAATTAAAATAGTTCTAAATTAATTTCCCATTGTTAAGTCAGTATTATCTTTGAGTACTTAATTTCTCAAAGAAGTCAGTTTGAGAAATGAACTTACCATAAATCCTCTTAATTTTATTTTCTATGACATTTGAGCTGTGAGTAAAAGCCAAAATTGTTTTTGAAGTAGAGGGTAGTTCTTTGTTTCTCTTTAATTCTTATGTTAATGAAACTTTACTCACTAATTAAAAATATTTTTGTCATTTGACAGGAATATTTGAGCTAATAGATCCTCAAAAGCATCCTGCGGGCACTATCCATGTTATATTAAAATGGAAATTTGCTTACCTTCCACCAAGTGAATCAATAACTACTGAAGCTGAAGGAAATTTCATACACAGAGAACCAGAAGTTATTCAGACACTACCTCCAGCATCCTCTGTTGTTAGCACATCAGTTGTAGTGAGTAACAGTGACTTCAAATTTGTTTCAAATCTAAAATTTTGAATACAAACTTAATAGCCAAATACTACTGCCAAAGAAAAAATAGTTGAAACTTAATCTAATATTCACCATACTCATCCTGACATATTGGTTTATCTTAGGCACCAACACCTAAACCTAGACGTTTAACACCAGTAGAGAAGAAGGTGTCTTTTGTGGATACCTTGCCACATCGGAATTCTGTAAGTAGTAAACACTCAAAATACTGATTTGTTTTTTTCTGTAATAAATATTTGGAATAACGACTAGAGATATCCAAACTCTACTTGATGTAAATGGGAACAAGTGAATGAAGTACATCTTTTCCATTTAAAATGACCGCTTTTTTACTTGGCACTATAGAAGTATGAACTGTTCATATTCTTTGATCTAAGCCCTCTCCTGGCTCCATGTCTCTCTGCAGCTACTGCCCCAGTCCTCTGTTCCCATTTACAAAAAAGTCTTTTAAAAAGTTGTCTAAATTCTGCTTCCTTTCCTCGTATTGTTTCTTGAATTTACTTTAGGGAAAAGTGGTTTTAACTTTCTTAAAAGGTCACAGTGACTTTTTGAGGGGGTGGACTTATTCAATTATGTTTTTATTTTGATGGACTTCTAGGTGTCAGTTATTTTCTCCTTTTTTTACTTCCTTTTTTTAAATTGGTGCATTATGTTTATATAATAGTGGGATTCATTGCACCATATTCATTAAAACACATAACATAATTTGCTTAATCTCCTTTCCTAATACCTTCCCTTTATCTCCCCTCCTCCTGACCCCTTACTCTACTGATCTTCCTTATATTATCATTTAATTAGTACACTATCATTTTATATATATATACAGGATTTATTGTACATGAACATAGCATAATTTGGTAGATTTCATTTCCCAGTACTTCCCATACCCTCCCTTCCTCCCTCCCTCTCAATCCCCCTTCTCTAGTGTATTAGTCTCCCTTCTACTTTAATGAGATTCCCCCTCCCTTTTTTCCCTTTCTGTCTTCGTTCTCTCCCCCCTCCCCACCCTCTTTACCTCTTCTCTCTCTCTTTTTCTCTCTCTCACACATATGAGAGAAAACTTGTGACCTTTGACTTTCCGAATCTGGCTTATTTCACTTAACATGATGTTCTCCAGTTTCATCCATTTGCCAGTAAATGACATAATTTCATTCTTTGTAGCTGATTAAAACTCCATCATGTATATATACCACATTTTCTTTATCTGTTCATCTGTTAACAGGCACATAGGTGGTTCCATAACTTGGCTGTTGTGAATTGCACTGCTATAAACATTGGTATGCATATATCACTATAGTATGTTGATTTTAGTTCTTTTGGATAAATACCAAGGTGTGGAATAACTAGGTCATATGTTTATTCCATTCCTAGTCTTTTGTTGTTGTTGTTAATTTTTTGTTGTTGTTGTTGTTATAGATAGACATAGTACCTTTGTTTATTTTTATGTGGTGCTGAGGATCAAACCCAGTGCCTCACACGTGCTAGGCAAGTACTCTACCACTGAACTACAACCCCAGCCCCCCATTCCTAGTCTTTTAAGGCACCAACACCTAAACCTAGACATTTAACACCAGTAGAGAAGAAGGTGTCTTTTGTGGATACCTTGCCACATACTCCATACTACATTCCAAAGTGGTTGTACTAATTTGCAATACCACTAAGCAATGTAAAAGTGTACCTTTTCCCCAAAAGACTCACCAGCATTTATTGTTATTTCTATTCTCAATAAATGCTATTCTAACTGGAATGAGATAAACTCTCAGTATAGAGATTTGATTTACATTTTCCTAATTACTATGGCTGTTAAACATTTTTCATATATTTGTTGCCCATTTTTATTTCTTCTTCTAAGAAATATCTGTTTAGTTATTTTTATTCGATTGGCTTATTTTTTTTTTTTTTTGGTGTAAGTTTTTAGAGTTCTTCATGTGTTCTGGATATTAATCTCCTATTAGAAGAGTAGCTGGCAAAGATTTTCTCCCATTCTGTAGGCTTCCTCTTCTTGTTCTTGTTGCCTTTGATGTGCAGAAGCAAATTTGATGTCATAACACTTATTGATTCTTGGTTTTATTTCTTGAGCTTAAGAGTCATATTAAGGAAGTCAGTACCTACACCAGTATATTGCAGTTTTGATTCTGTGTTTTCTTCTGGCAACTGCAGTGTTTCTGGTCCAATTTCTAGGTCTTTAATCCACTTTGAGTTGATTTTTGTGCAGAGTGATGGTGATCTAGTTTCATTCTACTTCTGTGTATGCAGTTTTCCTAGCACCATTTGTTTAAAAAACTATATTTTCTCCAGCATTTTTTTGACACCTTTGTCAAAGATCAGATAGAGAGTATCTATGTGAATCTGTCTCTGTCTTCCATTGGTCTTTATGTCATTTTTTAATGCCAATACCATTCTGTTTCTGTTATTATACTTCTGCAGTATAATTTGAGATCAGGTATTATAATGCTTTTGGCATTGCTCTTATTATCAGTATTGCTTTGGCTGTTCTAGGTCTTGCATATGAATTTCAGGAAAACAATTCCATTTTCAAATCTAACTAAGGAGGTGAAAGACCTCTACAATAAAAAATAGTAGAACATTAAGAAAGAAAATGAATATGACCTTAGAAGATGGGAAGAACTCTCATGTTCTTAGATAGGTAGAATTAATATTGTCAAAATGGCCGTATTACCAGAGTCAATGTGATCCCCATCAAAATAACAATGATATTCTTCCTAGAACCAGAAAAAAGTCCTAAAATTCATATGGAAAAAGTAAAATCAAGAATCAATAAATGAAAAGATCTCAAACTGAAAAGCTTCTTCACAGCAAAGGAAAAAATCAAGAATGTAAACAAGAGATCCTACAGAATGGGAGAAAATCTTTGCTACCTGTACCTCAGATAGAGCATTAATCTCCAGGTTATATAAAGATCTCAAAAACCTTAACACCAAAATAATAATAATAATAATAATAATAACCCAATCAATAAATGTGCAAAGGAACTGAACAGGCACTTCACCAAATAAGAAATAAAATATTAAAAAATATATGAAAAAAATGTTCAACATCTTTAACAGTTAAGAAATGCAAATCAGAACTACTCAAGATTTCATCTTACCCCAATCACAATGGCAATTATCAAGAATACAAGTAACAATAAACATTGACAAGGATGTGGAGAAAAAGGTACACTCATACAATGCCAGTAGGACTGCAAATTGGTGCAACCACTCTGAAAAGCAATATGGAGATTCCTCAGAAAACTTGGAATGGGACTACCATTTGACCAGTTATCCCACTCCTCAGTCTATATCCAAAGGACTTTAAATCAGCATACTACAGTGACCACAGCCACATAGATGTTTTTGGCAACTCAACTCATAATAGCCAAGCTATGGAACCAGCCTAGTGTCCTTCAACAGATGAATGGATAAAGAAAATGCAGTGTATAAACCCTATGGAATATTACTCAGCCATAAAGAAGAATTATATAATGACATTTGCTTGTACATGTGTGGAACTGCGGACTGTCATGCTAAGTGAAATAAGCCAATCCCCAAAAAAAAACAAAGGCCAAATATTCTCTCTGATAATTGGATATTAGCTCAAAACAAGGGAGGTTGGGAGGGGAAGAATAGAAGTTCATTGGATTAGACAAAGGGGAACAAAGGGAAGGGAGGGAAGAGGGGAATAGGAAGGACAGTAGAATTAATCAGACCTATCTTTCCTACCTTTGTATTTGAATATACCACCAGAGTAATTCCACATTATGTACAACCACAAGAATAGGATCCTAGTAATAATGTTATATTCTATATAGGTATAATATGCAAATATACATTCTACTATCATGTATAACTAAAAAGAGCAAATAAACAAAAACCATACTGATATTTTATCTAAAGTCAGAATGGCATTGATCAAGAATGCAAACAATAATACACACTGGGGAGGATATGGAAAAGAAGAACCACTTTTACACTGTGGGATTATAAATTAGTACAATCATTTTGGAAATTAGTATGGACATTCCTCAAAAAACTAGGTGTGCGACCCCATTATACTACTCAGTATTTATCCTAAAGAATTAAAATCATCATACTTTAGTGATATATATATACCCATGTTTCTAGCAGCACAATTCACAATGGCCAAACTATGGAACCAGAGTAGGTATCCATCAGTGGGTGAATGGATAAAGAAAATGTGGTATATATGCACAATGGAGTTTTGTTCAGCAATAAAGAAAATGAAATTGTGTCATTGGTAGGAAAATGGATGGAACTTTAGACTATTATGTTAAGTAAAATAAGTCAAACTCAGAAGGTCAAGGGTTGTATGTTGTCTCTCATATATGAAAGCTAGAGAGGAGAAAGGAAAAGAAAGGTGTCTGGTGGGGAGAATATCTCATTTAAAGCAAAAGGAGATCAGTAGAATATAGGAAAAGGACCAGAGTGTGGGACAAGGAGAGGGAACAGGGAAGGGCTGAGGAGTGATATTGGGCAAATTATATTGTTATATTGTTTGCATGTACTAAGATGTACCAACAAATATCATCAGTGTGTACAACTATAATGCATCAATAAAAATATATTAGGAGCCGGGCGCGGTGGCACAAGCCTGTAATCCTAGCACTTAGGGAGGCTGAGACAGGAGAATTGGAGTTCAAAGCCAGCCTCAGCAACTGAGAGGCACTAAGCAACTCAGTGAGACCCTGTCTCTACATAAAACACAAAATAGGGCTAGGGATGTGGCTCAGTGGTCGAGTACCCCTGAGTTCAATCTCCAGTACCAAAAAATATATATATATATATTTATATATTAGGAGGAAAATGTTTGTTTTATGTATTTAGGTGTATCAATGTTTGGGACATAACTATTTACTATTGTTATAGCTTCTTGTTGTATTGTTCCTTTTACCAGTATATAATGACTTTCCTTGTCTCTTCTAGTAAATTTTTGTTTGAAATCTGCTTTGTCTGATATGAGAATAGCTGTTCCTGCTTGTTTGAGGCTCCATTTACATGGATTATCTTTTTCCATCCTTTACTTTCAGGCTATTTTTCTTCACCTATGAAATGGATCTTACAAATAGTATATAGTTGAAAAACGTAGTGTGTAATTGAGTTCTGATTTTTTTAATCCACTAGGCAAGTCTGTGTCTTTTAATTGGAGAGTAAAGATCATTTACATTCAGATTATTATGGAGATATTTTTATTTCCTGTCATTTTAATTTGTTTCATAGATTTAATTTGTCTTTTTTTAATTGATTCTTTTCAGCTATACAGGACAGCAGAATCTATTATTCTAGTTAGAGTTCATTCTTATGGATGTATATGGTTGTGGGATTTAATTCAGTCTTAATTTTCATTTGTTTAACTGCTCTTCTAGTGAGCTTCACTCATTCAGAGCTCTGGGGTTTGTTTTTTGAGGACTTCTGTGGGTAGTATTTAAGTGTTTTTTGTGGTGCTGGCTTAATAACCAGAACTTCTTTTATCCTTATCTTGAAAAGTTTTTATTCCTACTTTGTTTATGAGTGATAGTTTTTTTTGTTTTGTTTTGTTTTTTTGTTTTTTTTTTAATTTTTATTCTTGTTTTATTTAGGCTTACATGTTGACAGTGTAAATTGACTCATTGTACATAGATAGAGGATAACATATCAATTCTCTAGTTGTAAGTTGTATAGAATCACATCATATCTGCAGTCATACATAAAGTTAGGGTTATTATGACCATCATATTCCACCATCCTTGCTGTCCCCATGCCCCCTCCCCCCTTACACCCCTGTGAACGGAGATCCACCTTTGTTCCCATGTCCTTTCCCACATTATGGATCAGCATCCACTTATCAACGAGTACATTCGGCATTTGGTTTTCTGAGATTGGCTTACTTCACTTAGCATGATATTCTCCAACTCCATCCATTTACCTGCAAATGCCATAATTTTATTCTATGAGTGATAGTTTTGCTGGATATAATAATCTTGGTTGCAGTTGTTTTCTTTCAGAATTTGGATCATCTCATTTTACACCCTCCTGGATTTTAGAGTCTGAGCTCAGAAGTCAGAAGACTTATCAGTTTACCTCTAAATGGGACCTGATGTTTTTCTCATGCAGCTTTTAGTGTTCTATCCTTATTTGGCATTTTCTTTCTTTCTTTTTTTTTTTTAATATTTTCCCAGTTGTCAATGGACTTTATTTATTTATATGTGGTGCTGAGAATTGAACTCAGTGCCTCACACATGCCAGGCAAGTGCTCTACCACTGAGCCATAACCCCAGCCCTATTTGGCATTTTCATTATTATGTGTCTTAGGTTCTTTTTTTGATCTTGTGTATTTGGGGTTCTATATGCATCCTGTATGTGGATGTACATCTCATTCCTAAGGTTTGGAAAAATACTCTGCCATTATTTCACTGAAAAGGCTCTTAATGCCATTGGCCTATACCTGTATGCTTTTTTAAATTCCATTGATTCTTAAGTGTGGTCTCCTAATCTTGTCCCAGAATTGTTCTCCTCCTCTTCTTCCTCCTCCTCCAATTTATATACTGAAGTTCTGTTTTATACATTAGCTAATCTGTTAGTGATACTTTCAAGTGAATTTTTTATCTGATTTAGTTCTTTCATTTCCGGTATAATCCAAATGTTAATTTCAACCTTCACTGCTTCTCAATTTTCCAATGCAAAAGTGCTAATTTAATGCATTCTTGAAGAACTGCTACAACCCTGTGGATTCCTCTGAGCCTCTGTCTCAGAGACTGTTTTTGTTGTATGAGCAGATGTTGATGAGTGGGACCTGAAGGCACATACCCCCAACCATTCCTACTTAGCCTCCTGGTCATTGTTTGGGGGTTTCTGACTTCCTCATTCTATATGTTAAAGTATCGTTGAAATTGGGGTGGGTCTAATTGTGTGTGGAGCTCAGCAGCAGACTCTCTGCCCTATTCACTTGTAGTTTCCAGTAGTTTCCCAGCACCTCTCAGAAAAGGGGAGAACAAACAATAACAGCAAATAATAAACAGCATTAAAATAAATACCTGATGTCTACTATAACATCTACAACCTTAGTTACCACAAAAAGAGGAATAGCAAGATCAGCAATTAACAGCAGCAGTAAGGAACAGCTGTGAACTAGATATAACTTTAAACAACAGGTATAAATTATACCATCCACAGAACTAATAACCACAAGAACATAAACAGTAGGGGCAGGAATTATATATATTTGAATAGTTCTAGAAGATGGTAAAAACTATTGTTCATTAATAGAAAATAAAATGGAGTAGACAGGCAAAAGAAAGTTCCAAAATTTTGAAAATGTGAATGCCTGAGATAAAGAAGAAAGCTAGCAAATGACAGCTATAAAGGAGGAGAAATAAATAAAAGAAACTAAAGAGAAAGAATAAGAGAATTTAGCTAGTAGGAAGGGAAGAAGGGAGAGAAAGTAACAAGAGAAACACAAACAGGAAAAAAAATTCGTAACCCTCAAAAGAAAGACAAATGAAATTACAAATGGATTGGGGGAAAAAGATAAAAATAAAAAAGAGGGGCTGGGATCGTGGCTCAGTGGTAAAGCGCTTGCCTTGCATGCGTGAGGCACTGGGTTCGATCCTCAGCACCACATAAAAATAAATAAAGTTATTGTGTCTATCTACAGCTAATAAAAATATTAAAAAAAAGAAACATATATATATATATATGAACCATACATTTATGTGTATATACGTGTGTGTGTGTGTGTGTGTGTGTATATTATATGTCTATTTCCACAAACCAGTCATCACAGCAAGAAAACACAAAAGGGGGGAATTCTTAATGACAAATGATTGTCTCCACTGAGGTGGTCAAAACTGTCAACAGGATGGATGTTCACAGCCTATACCAGACTATCCTTTCCATTTCTTCTTGGGCTTAGAAAAAACAAAGGCTAGGATTTGCTAAACCTTCCTCCTTTTGTGTTGTTCACTAAACTGCCAACTGAAGGGCCTGGAAATAAAGCTGGCCAAAATAGTTCACAGCTTCCCTTCTCACCAGTACAAGGCAGAACAGACTGAAACACTCCTAGGGTGGGGCTGATACAGATTTCTAAATGGGAAGTTTGAGCAGCTGGGGTTTTGCTCTGGAATCCTGTCAGGTGGTATCTGCTCTGGAGATATTAGATCAATACACTCTACATACGAGCAGATTCCAGTCTCTGTTGGGCATCTGGATCTGAAGAGCCTCCCAAGAATCCCACTCACAGGGCTGGGTAACGAACCTGCACAGGTCTCACATGCTCTACTGCCCACCAGTGTGGCCTTCCAAAGATCAGTTCTTAAGTGTAGTCATGCCCTTCTGTCTAGTTTGTGGACCCTCTTTAGCTGGCCCCATGAGCCGCCAGACTCAAAGGAAAAGCAAACCACACTCCCAAACCCAAATCTCCCTGGGTACCATCCTCTCCGCCTGTTTCAGTAGCACTCCCCTATGCACACCTTGGGCCACAGAGTCTGCACCTGCAGAGACAGTACAGCATACAGCTGGTATGAGCTCCTGGGTTCCCACAGCATCAAGATACAGCATGGCCTTCTCAAGATAGCTCCTTGTCTCAGCTGTCCTTTTGCTGGTTGAGAAATATGGAGCGCTTTTCAAATACTAACTCTCCTTACAGGCCCTGATTAAGCTGAGTTTAGACTACTTTTCTGTTCTACAGATCTTTCAGTACCAGATTTGTCCCGTGTTTGGCTTTCCCTGTTTGTGTTGCGACTCTCCTCTGCACTGGTGTGCTGGTGCTGCTGCTATCACAAACTTGCTCCAACATACCCTTTCTTGTCCTCTGTTCAAAGCATGTGAATTTCTGGTATCTATGGTTCTCTGACTGTCTGATACTGAATTTCAATGAACTCCACTGTCACCCACCTCACTGAGAAGCAGTAGTCCAGCTGCTTGAATCCTAAATCTTAGAGAGACTGGAAAGTGCAATCTTCTTCTAGTCTACCATCTTGGATCTCCCCATAGTGTCTTGTCTTTTTGTCATATCCAGTAGTCAGTTCTCAGTTAGCATCTTACTCTCCCAGTTGCATTTCACATGTGGAATACTTTCTCCATCTTCTCTTGATCCTTGAGATTCTGTGCCTTGCTAGTTTTCCTCCAGCTTTACCAGTTAATAGTTCTCACTCTCCCGGACCAATAGTCAGTTGACTACCTCAGTGGTCAATCCTAAGACTTCTCTTATCAATGTCTATCCACATTAAGAGATCTTATTCAGTCCTGTGGCTTTAAAAAACATCTCTTTGTTAACACTCCCACATTTATAATCTCTAGCCTCAACCTCGTTGCTGAATTTCTTATTTATTTTTTTCTTATTTCATATGCAGTAGATGTCTAATAGGAATTTAAACTTAACATGTCAAAAACCAAACTCTTGATTACATCAAACCTCTTTCAAACGTTTCACCTCTTTCAGCATTTCCCATTCTCAGTAAATGACATAATCATTTGTTCAGGTGAGCAAGTGTGACATTTTGGAGGTATTCCCTGAGTTCTCCCTTTCTCACACCCCACATTCACTTTATCCACAAAAGTTGTCAGCTGTGTTTACTTTCAAAATAGATGGTACATGCACATCATCTACAGTGTTACCATGCAAGTCACCCTGATCTCTTGTAGACATTTAAAAATGTATCTTTGTAATTTACTATATAATTTATATAGTAATGGACATAAATCTAAAGCATATAGCTCAATATATGTGTGCGTGTGTGTGTGTGCTTGTGTGTAGTGTAACCACCACCCACATCAAAAGATTCTATCTTCATAATGCTTAAAATAATGCCTGAGAGGGGCTGGGGTTGTGGCTCAGCAGTAGAGTGCTCACCTACCGCAGTGAGGCACTGGGTTCAGTCCTCAGCACCACATAAAAATAAAAATAAAGGTATTGTGTCTGCCTACAACTAAAAAAACTTTAAAAAATAATGCCTGGTATATACAAAGCTCTTAATACATATGTGCAAAATAATACTTATAATCCAAGGGATGTTTTATAGTTAGCATTGAGTATTTATTATGTACCAGACACTGAAAC
Organism: Geosciurus inauris; assembly: GCA_004024805.1. Lineage (NCBI taxonomy): Eukaryota > Metazoa > Chordata > Mammalia > Rodentia > Sciuridae > Geosciurus > Geosciurus inauris. The sequence continues at coordinate 26,508 of PVHX01004864.1, read as the reverse complement.
AAATCCTTAATGTTCATTGGACTCATTTAATTCTCACAGTAATCCTATGTACTTCATACTAGAATTATTCCTACTTAAAGATCGGGGAAGTAATTTTTTTTGCTTTTATTTTTTAATGATTTTTTATTTGTTCTTTTTAGATATACATGATAGTAGAGTATATTTTGACATTATACATATGTGGAATATGAGTTATTCTAATTAGTACCCCATTCTTGTAATTGTATATGATGTCAAGTTACACTGGTCATGTATTCATATATAGGAAAGTTATGTCCAATGCATTTTACTGTCTTGTGAAAAGTAATATTTAGAGGTGCTAAGTAAACTTGCTCAGTTAAAGTAGTAAAGCTGCTGTTTAAATATAGGTAGCCTGATTCCAATAAATGACCATAAATATTAAAAAAGAAATATAGAGAGAGAGATGTTTGTTGCAATGTTAGTCATAATATCTAAAAATTATGGACTAGTTAAGTTCAACAGTAGTAAAATAGGTCATTAAACCATGATGCATTCATCAATATAAGGTATTATTTTAAATTACATTTTCCAAAAATTTCATAATAGGGGAAAATTATTATAATATTAATTTTTAAATGTTAACCAAATACTTTGTTTATAATACAGTTACCATTATATAAATAAAAATTTTAATTACATAAAAATTAATTGTAAAGAGCCAGGCACAGTGGCACACTGTGTGCCTGTAATGCCACCAACTTGAAAGGCTGAGGCAAGATTGCAAGTTTGAGGCCAACCTGGGTGGATAGCAGGACCCTGCCTCAAAATAAAAATTAAAAAGGGATGGAGATGTATCTCAGGTGATTATTTACCCCTGGGTTGGGACCCCAGTACCACAAAAATAAATAAATAAATAATTTTTTTTATTATGAAGAAGTAAAAATCTAGGCTGGGATTGTAGCTCAGTGGTAGAGTGCTTGCATGAGTGAGGCACTGAGTTCGATCCTCAGCACCATGTAAAAATAAATAAAGATATTGTGTCCATTTACAACTAAAAAAATAAAAGAAATGAAAATCTAACAGATTATTAAAAAGATTACTATTAGGTAGTAGAAATATGGATTTGTACTCATTTATTTCTTTTATATATTGTTTATCTTATCTTTATTGGGCAAGTTTACTTTTAAAATAGTAAAAATTATAAATTACATCTTAAAATCAACATCAATTTAGAAATGCTGAAATAATAGTTAACTATAAGTTGATATTTAGTATAATAAAAAATAATACTGATTGTAGGAAATATACCTATTTAGGTATATACAACTTTTTTAAAAAATATCTTTATTTATTTATTTTTATGTGGTGCTGAGGATTGAACCCAGTGCCTCACATATACAAGGCAAGCGCTCTGCCACTGAGCTACAATCCCAGCCCTATATACAACTTTTTAAGTTGCATGAGTAATATATAACCATCATAAAAATATTAGAAAATATAAATAAGAAAATAAACAATAAAAATAAAACTAGGCCAGGTGTGGTGGCGTGCACCTGTAATCCCAGCACTCGGGAGTCTTGGGAGGATCAAAAGTTCAAAGCCAGCCTCAGCAACTTAGTGAGGCCCTAAGCAACTCAGTGAGACCCTGTCTCTAAATGCAGTATGTTAAAATGCTGGGGATGTGGCTCAGTGGTAAAGCACCCCAGGATTCAATCCCTGGTACCAAAAAACAAAATGAAATAAAATAAAATTACATTTCTACAAACCTGTAACTCAATTTTGGTGAATTTTATTCCATGTTTGCAAATACAGATGTCTAACAATGCTCTGTTGTCAGATATCTGCATTACTACACTTGTGTTGAGTCATATATACATATACTTTAAACCATTTAGGGATGTAGCTCAGTGCTAGAGCACATGCTTAGCATACATGAGGCCCCAAGTTCAATCCCCAGCACCACAAAACAAAAAAAGTGTATTCCTCAGTTTATTGAAGTACACTAAAGTAATTAAATTCATTGTCACATGGGTGACTATTTTGTTATCAGGTTTTATTTGTATATATACACACACATTTATATGTATTTATATTTGTAAAAGTCTTAGAATAATAATATACATTCATGTTTTCACATTAATACAAGGAGACTTCTCCTCCTGAAGATATGAAGGAAATTTCACCAGAAGTGAAGCATACAGCAGAAACAGAAATTAATACAACAACTATTTCACATATTCCCAAGGTATGCATTTGTATTAAAATTATTTTGAAAGGTTTAATTTGGTTCTTGAAGGCTTTGTCTTAGTATTGATGTAATTCAAGAAATTATAATATTTATCCTATTTTTGTATGTGACTTCCTTGCATTAAAAACATTAAAAATATGACAAATGCAAGTAGTAATTATTAAATGACAGTTACAGTTATACTTGTATTGGCAGATATGTGAATTCAAGTCTTAATATAAAATTCATTTTGAGATAAATGCATTTTTATTTAGTATACATTGAGATTTTCATTTATGTGCATGTTTTCATTTATCTGTGTAATTGGTCACTTTCAAATGAGTGTTTCACATATATATTGCACATCTGTATATTTCTCAAATTTACATGCTTTATCATTCAAATGCTTCAACAAGAATACTATAAAATGTGATCTAAGCAATAATATATATAGGAATATGCTTGTCTTTCAGCTGGTTTCTCAGGAAAGCAGTATAGCTAAGGTAAAAGAGAATACTGAGAAAATCCAGCAAGGAAAAGATGATGATGTATCTTTGCTCTCTGAGGGTCAGCTTGCAGAACAAAGCTTGGTTTCTTCTGAGGATGAAACAGAAATAATAGAAGAATTGGAACCAGAAGGTAATTTTCTTTTTTAAAATCACATTATTTGCTTTACTCTGCTTTGTTTCATCTGTTATCATATGCATCAGAGAACATCATCTAATAGTAAGATCTATCTCATGATATCTATTTCTTGACAGAAATTATGGGTTATAGTTCATTCAGTCTGCTTAGCCATGGTTAGGTAGAATTGTTGTATCTCTTCTAAGTCAGCTTGGATCTCCACAATAAAATACAAGTGTCATTATTGACATTGTCCCCTGTTTATTTTTTGAACAGTTTCATATTCTCTTTGGGGGTCAGTATTATCAGTTGGATTACTCTACAGTCTTGACCTTTTAAAAATCAAAACTAAGAATCCTGACCAGAGATCAACAGATATATGAAAAAAATGTTCAACGTCTTTAGCAATTAGAGAAATGCAAATCAGAACTACTACTGTAAGAGCCAGGCACAGTGGTGCATGCCTATAATCCCAGCAGCTCAGAAGGCTGAGGCAGGAGGAGCGTGAGTTCGAAGCCAGCCTCAGCAATGGCAAGGTGCTAAGCAACTCAGTGAGACCCTGTCTCTATGTAAAACACAAAATAGGGCTGGGGATGTGGCTCAGTGGTCAACTGGCCCTAGGTTCAATCTCTGGCACCCTCCCCCCCAAAAAAACTACTACTGTAACATTTCATCTCACCCCAAGCAAAATGGCAATTATCAAGCATACAAACTATAATAAATGTTGACAAGGATGTAGAGAAAAAGGTACACTCATACATTGCTGGTGAGAATGCAAATTGGTACAACCATTACAGAAAGCAGTATGGAGATTCCTCAGAAAACTTGGAATGGAACCACCATTTGACCCAGCTATCCCATTTCTCAGTTTATTTAAAATTAGCATATTACACTGATGCAGCCATATCAATGTTTATAGCAGCTCAAGTCACAATAACTAAACTGTGGAAACAACCTAGGTGCCCCTCAACAGATGAATGGATTTTAAAAATGTGATAAACACACACACACACAATGGAATATTACTCAGCCTTAAAGAAGAATGAAATTATGGCATTTGCTGGTTAATGGATGGAGCTGGAGAGTATCATGCTAAGCAAAATAAGCTGATCCCCAAAAACCAAAGGCCAAATGTTTTCTCTGATATGCGGATGCTAATTCGCAATTGTCCGGTTGGAGGCGCATGTCTAGGGAAGAATAGAGTTACTTCAGATTAGGTAGAGGGGAATTAAGGCAGAGGAGGGGGCATGGGGTAGGAAGGATAGTAGAATCACATTATTATCCTATGTACATATATAACTATACAACCGGTGGGAATCTAACTAGAAGAATGAGAAATTATACTTCATTATATAGGATGTATCCAAGTGCATTCTACTGTTGTGTATAACTAATTAAAACAAATTTAAAATCTTTAAAAGAATCCTGACCAGAAAAAGATAACTTACTGTATGGTTTCATTTATATAAAAGTCTAGCCAACTAACATAGTGATGGACATCAGGTTAGTGCTGGGCACGGTGGCACATGCCTATAATCCCAGGCATCTCGGGAGGCTGAGGCAGGAGGATCACAAGTTCAAAGCCTGCGTCAGCAACAGCGAGGCACTAAGCAAATCAGTGAGACACTGTCTCTACATAAAACACAAAATAGGGGCTGGGGTTGTGGCTCAGCGGTTGAGCACTTGCCTTACATGTGTGAGGCACTGGGTTCGATCCTCAGTACCACATAAAATAAAAAATAAAGCTATTGTGTTCATCTACAACTAAAAAAAATTTAAAAAAAAAAAAAAAAAACACAAAATAGGGCTGGGGATGTGGCTCAGTGGTTGAGTGCCCCTCAGTTCAGTGCCTGGTACCTAAAAGAAAAAAAAAATGTGAAAGCAGGTTAGTGGGTGAGAGAAGAATGAACCAGAACAGGGAGCAGCAGAGGGGAAATCACAGAGGGGCCTGAGGAAGCTTTGGGGTACTGGATATGTTCACTTTCTTAATTGTAGTGATGATTTCACAGAATTAAACATATGCCACATTTCAGGTTTTGCTGTTTAAATGTGTACAGTTTATCATATGTCACTTTTACCTCAGTAAGCAGTCTAAGTTTTACAACTCTTAAACAGCAAGGATAACATTTACTTTTACACAGTGTTATTGGTCAGGCTGTAAGAAAACATCTATTTTACTTCTATCTAAATTGTTTTCTTTAATTTTATACAACAAACTGCATATTTAATTTTATTTCCTTTGTATTCTACCAAAACTTACCTTGGAATTTCTATTCATTTTTTTCCTAAAATGTATGTGTAAACATATTTGCTGCTAAAAAGGATCTAGAAATAATTGTCATATTGTTCTGTTAAATTTATCTATGATGTACACTTGTTTCTATTTCACAAAGTATAAATACAATTGGTTTAACTTGGGTAAACATATGTACCTTTTTATTTTTTAACAGATGAAGAAGACAGATCAGATTCTGACAGTGATGATTGTATTATTCCAGGTCCTATCTCCAATAATATCAAACAGGTTAGTTGCTTGGTGCCAACTAGAAATGTTCTGAAATAAGGCTACCTTTTGTTCATAGTACATCATTCTTCATAAATGAAAATCTTTTGTTGTTGTTGTTGTTGTTGGGGCCTGGGGATTGAACACAGGGGTACTCAACCACCGAGCCACAATCACCAGTCCTTTTTTTTTATGTTTTTATTTGAGACAGGGCCTTGCTAAATTGCTGAGGCTGGCTTTGAAATTGGCAATCCTCCTGCCTCAGCCTCCCAAGCTGCTGGGATTCCAGGTGTGTGACAGCACACCTGGCACAAATGAAAATCTTAAGGAAAAATATTTCTGGAAAATTTTTAATGTATCGTCATAATCTTAATAAGTTATCTAGTACAAAACTGTTTTATTTATGATTTCATTATATAATGGACTACAATATGAAAGCATTGTTTTTGCCAAGATACCTAATAACAATAAGCTTAGATAGTTATTTCCTAAAACCAGCTGAACTAGGGCTGGGAGTGTAGCTCAGTGGTGGAATGCTTGCCTTGCATGCATGAGGCACTGGATTCAGTCCTCAGCACCACATAAAAATAAATAAATAAAATAAAGATATTTGTGTCCATCTACAACTAAAAAGAAATACTAAAAAAAAAAAAAAACAGCTGAACTCCCTGACTCCTTTTCAGGACCATTATACAAAGATTTATTCACACAGCTCTGAACTTCTGAGAATTCAAATGTGAGATTGCATTCGAAACTGTAACAGGTTGCTTATATGAATTCATAGACTATGCATATCTAAATCTGTCCCCCGATAAACTATAAGATTATTTCATTTCTGACAAAAAAATTAAACCATCTCAATGTAATTAATTTGGGGCAGGAATTGTTCATTTGTTTTGTAGCACATTGCTGAAAAGGAATATGTAAATTGAAGTTTTGAAAAGAGAATAGTATTTTAAATATATGTAGGAAGTATATTGTCTACCCGAGTAATTTTTATTATAGGAGGGAAGTTTTTATAAAGTAAATGTAAGTGAAGTAAAAAGCGCTAGCATTTTCTGTTCATCTACGTTAATTTTCCTAAGATGATTAAATTCACTCCTTTTTTTAGAATTCCTACTTGATTGGTAAGAATTATATTTCTTTTAACATTTCTTTCATACATTCTTAACTTAATATCTCTGCAGGTCAAAACCATTGATCAGAACATGTTGTCATGGAAAAGCCTCCATGAAATAGAAATGTACATTGTTTGTGTGCTTGAGAAATACAGAGCATTTTATCTGTCCAAAATTTCATTATTGTTATTATCATTACTACTTATGATAATATTATCTAACTGACAGAAACTTGACATATGGAATCTTCATCATTCAAAACTGATAAATCAAGGAAGGAATTTTACATATGGTTGCCTAAAGACTTTTATTTGTAGCACTCAGTTCAATTAATTTTCATATTTTTGCTTTATCACATGATAAATTTTTAAATAATTTTATGAAACCAATGAATGGAAATTCTCTACCCTCTCATTAGAACAATTTGATAATAGTGTCAGTGGGAAAATGAGCCCCTTGTGTGAGATTTAGCTTTTGAGCCATAAACAGAACCCATACAAGATGATAGATAGGCAAATAGGTTGGTAAGTAAGTAGGTAGGTAGATATTGAAGGAAATTTATTGAAGGAATTGGCTCCTGTGGTTATGGAGACTGAGAAGTCCCAGATCTGTATTTGGTAAGCAGATGACTCAGGAGAATTAATATAGTTCCAGATTGAATCCAAAGGACTGAGAACCTGGAGAACCATTGATGTAAATTCTAGTCTGACAGCCATTAGGCTCAAGAACCAAAAAGACCAGTGTTTCAGTCCAAGTCTAAAAACAGGAAAAGACCTGCATCCCACTCAAGCAGTTTGGCAGGAGGAGTTCCCTCTTAGTCTTTTTGTTCTGTTCAGGTCCAACTGATTGGAGGAGACCTACCTAGATTAGGGAGGGAGGGTAACCTGCTTTACTCAGTCTACCAATTCAAATGTTTATCTCATCTAGAAACACCTCCCTGACACACCTGGAATACTGTTGGACCATGGGACCCCGTGGCCCAATCAGGTTGGCAAATAAAATTAACCACCACACCATTTTACTAAGAACCCTCCATTCACCATAAGTGTTATGTGCATATTTGACTCAGACATTGCTTTCTTCTGTATCAGTAGTTCTGCAAGTTTGTGCTACTTCATCGGGTTTTTTGGTTACCTTTGGTTATGGTTTTGAACATAAGAATATGAAAAATGACATACTAAGTCAGTCTTGGGGTCTATGATGACTGTTACCCAAGGATATGTTATCTTGTCAATTTACAAATGGCACTCAGACCTCTTGTTATAAATAACTGAGTGATTCCTATGAACTTAGTGCCTACAGTTTGTGATTATTCCTCTCCACAATAAGTTAACACAGAAGTTCCTGCTTTCAGGGAGCCTATACTTATTGGGAAGCTGTGCTCATGGAAAGCCAAGTAGTAATTTAACAGTTAAATTACAGTAAAAAACAGTGTCAGGAGACAGTATCAATAATTTATGTCATAGTCATATACTTGAGCTAAAGAATAGGTAGCTAATTTCTGGCTCATCCTCCTTATTTGCCAAATGAGTAAACTGAGATCTTGATAGAAAAAGTGACTTGCCTACAATCATTTCACTAATTAAGGAAATGATTTGCCAAATGAGTAAACTGAGACCTTGATAGAAAAAGTGACTTGCCTACAATCATTTCACTAATGAAGTACGTTTAGAGGAGAGAGAATTCAGAGTGGTTTTCTTTAATAGATATCATGAAGGATATGCCCATGAGCTGGCCCACTCACCTTCTTCCCTTTCTTTTTTTTTTTTTTTTTAATTTTTTTGTAGATGGACACAATGTCTTTATTTTATTGCTCTGTATGTGGTGCTGAGGCTCGAACCCAGGGCCTCACGCATGCGAGGCAAGCGTTCTACCGCTGAGCCACAATCCCAGCCCCCCTTCTTCCCTTTCTTATGGGCTGCATGTCTTCTTTTAGTCATTTTAGACTGAATTTCTCTGCCTCACTTACTTGTTAACCAAAGATAGTCACAAGATAAATGTGCATCCCCAGGAAAGAGACCTAATTAGCCACACCTGGCTTCTGCATTGGGACCCTCTTTTTCAGATGTGTACCATTCATCCAGTCACACAGTAAAGAGGAGTACCTTGCTATAACTGTGACATCTGAACATGGGAAGAAAACCAGGCACACTTCTAATACAGGGAAGGATGCACAGTGTGTTTCAGAAGTCAAGAGTGTGCTAATAGAGCAGCCCTTCTGTGGAAAGCAAAAAGGAAAGGAGGCCTCCATTACAACGCAGCAGGCTAAACATTTTGGATTTTATTGTAAATACTAGGGCACGGTGCAGTCATTAAATTTATTTTCTAAACACTTAATTCATCATGTAAAATAGGCTTTAAATATATGAGAAATTTTTATCTAAATCATACCATCCTAGATTAGTGATTCTCAGCTGGAGGCAATTTTTCCCTCAAGGGACATTTGGCAGTGTCTGGAGACATTTTTGCTTTTCACATTGGGAGGAACTGCTACTGGCATACTGTGGGCAGAGGTCAAGGTTGTTGCTAAGCATGCAGCAGTGTTCAGGACCCATGACAAAGGACAGTCTGTCCCAAAGTATTAGTGGTGCATAGGATGAGAATTCTTGTCCTAGACCTACAAAAGAACCATGTGCATGTTGGCAGTGTTGCTAACCCCTCAGTGAAGTTGTACATTACTCTTAACTAAGGAAGAACAAAGAACTGTGATTCAACAAAGACTTTTTAGCAAAAGAAGAAACTATTCCTCTAAAATATTCAAGTAATCCTGGGTGAAGACTGCTCTTTCTGCTTCCAAGATGGTGCCTTATTGCAAGAGAGGAAGATGGTGCCTTATTGCAAGAGAACTCTCTCTTTAATTTGTGCCCTTTTACAAGGGTGCTAATCCCACTTAGGATCATGGAGCTCTCATGACTTAATCATCTCCTGAAGGCAATTAATATTTTTCCTTTGTAGTAAACTAATGTTTTTTTCTTGTTAATTCAGGAAAAGTAATTTGTGTTACTTTGCTACAACCTAATACAGTTTTCACTTCCTATCCAAAATCTGATTTCCTCTAATGGTTTTAGATGCTATCTCAAAATTTTGAACATCATTTAAAGCAAGCAATTCTTCATGCCTCAGTCACCATTAATCATGTCCCATGTACTTCTAAAAATTCTATTTTCAATTGAAGGTACAGACCAGTCTTACATTAACAGGTGAAATTTAGTTTTGCCAAATTATATACCAAATAGAATAAAATGGTATAATCTGTAAGCGTGGAAACAAAACTAAAGAGATCATCATAAAAGGGCATGCTATGAGCCGGTTGCAGTGGTGCAAGCCTGTAATCCCAGCACTTAGGGAGTCTGAGACAGGAGAATTGCAAGTTCAAAGCCAGCCTCAGCAATGGCGAGGTGCTAAGCAACTCAGTGAGACCCTGTCTCTACCTAAAACATAAAATAGGGCTGGGGATGTGGCTCGTTGGTCGAGTGCCCCTGAGTTCAATCTCCAGTACCAAAAAAAAAAAAAAAAAAAGTGCATGCTATGGCTTAACTTATAGTGTCTCCTTCAAAGTTCATGTTGAAATTTTATCCCTGGTGCAGCGGTATTAAGAGCTGCGGGAAGTCATTCAGTCATAAGGTCTCCATGACCACAGATGGGATTAGCACTCTTTTGAAAGGCCATGAAATTAAAGGGAGAGCTCTCTTGCAATAAGGCACCATCTTACAAACTGAAAGAACAGTCCTCGCCAGACACTATTGCCATAGCATTGGTCCTGAACTCCTCAACCTTCATGACTGTGGGATATAAATTTCTATTATTTATAATTTACTCAGTCTGTATGTTTTTTACAAATGGACTAAGATAGTCAAATACAGCATTTTTATAAATAACACCAGGTTTTCTGTGTGCTACATCAGCAAATCATTTAATACAAAAAAATGGAACCTTTTGTTAAAGATTGAAAAAGTATTAAAAAGAACAACTGTATGTCCTTTACCCAGATTCACAGTTTATTAACATTTTGCTACCTTTTTATCATTTCTAGTCTCTCATATGAGTATATGTGCATATACTTGTATATTTTTCTTTTTAAACACATACTTCTGTATATGTTATGAACCATTTGGTAATTGCAGAAATCATACTCCTTTACCTCTAAATAATACAGAACAATAATAAATATTGTTATATAATTCTGCAGATATGGGGAAGGACTCCATTTCTCCTGATAAACTCTCAGAACAACATTTCTATGACTAGATGTTTGTGGGGTTTTCCTCCATACACCAAACAGATCACCATCTGAGTGATCTCTAATTCACTCTAATTCTGACACGATCTATCCTAGAAGACTGCCCACCACTTTTTTAAAATAATTTTTTAGTTGTATATGGACACAATACCTTTATTTTATTTATTTATTTTTATGTGGTGCTGAGGATCGAACCCAGTGCCTTACACGTGCAAGGCAAGCGCTCTACCACTGAGCCACAGTCCCAGCCCCGGCCCACCACTTCTGATACCAATCTCACCTCCACAGTGTTTGTTTGACCTGTCTTCTGACCAACTGGCTATAAATCAGGATCCCCACAGCTCTCTCCTGAAGTTCAATTAATTTTCTAGCGTGGCTCACAGAACTCAAAGAAACACTTCTCGGTCTTTACTGGCTTCTTCTAAAGCATATTATAAAAAATACAGATGAAGAGAGACATAGCACAATGTATGTGAGAAGGAATGCCAAGCTTCCATGCCCTTTGGCTGCACATCCTCCAGGAACCTCCGTGTAGTGACCTGTCTCAAAGCTCTCCAATCTCATTCCTTTTGGGTTTCATGGAGACTTAATGGTACAGGTCATTGATGACCAACTCAACCTTCAGCCCTCTCCCCTCCCTTAAAGTTAGGAGGTAAGGCTAAAAGTCTTCAGGTGACCATCTCCCAGCCACCAGTCATCTCATTAGTATGCAAAAGACACTCTTATCACTCCAGGGGTTCAAAGGAATTTTTTTAAATATTTTTTTTAGTTGTCAATGGACCTTTATTTTATTTATTTATATGCAGTACTAAGAATCAAACCCAGTGCCTCACACACATGCTAGGCAAGCACTCAACCACTGAGCTACAACCCCAGTCCTCCAAGGAATTTAGGTATCACTTGTCAGGATACTGGACAAAAACCAAATCTTTATTTCACAATATCACACTAATCTGCAGTTCCCATTAAAATTTTGCCAATTGCCCCTATAGTGTCATTTATAGCATTTTATTAATCTGGTCCAAGATCCAATCTAAAGTACATATTGCACTTTGTTTTTATGTCTCCTTGGCCTGCATTAATCTGTAGTGATTCCTTAGTATTTGTTTTGGTTTTTTATAACACTGATATTTTTTAAGACTACAGTCCATTTATATTATCGAATATTCTTCAATTTAGATTTGTCTAGTATTTCCTCAAAATCAGGATACTGGACAAAGACCAAATATTTTCAGTGCATCAGATCAGGAGGAACAGGGTATCATTTTGTTCAGTTATTGATATCATTAACTTTAGTTGAAGTATTGTGTTGCACATTCCTTTTTTAGCTTAAAAATACTTGTGGTTCATTAGTGTTTTTATTGTTTCCTCTTTAGGAGCTATGTCAGATAGAAAGCTCAGGACATAGCCTTCATAGAAAAAAAGGCATGTTAGATAGCTTTCTATTAGTATAACAAAATACCTGAGGTAAGCAGCTTATAGAGAAAGAAGGTTTATTTTGGCTCACAGTTTTAGAGGTTTCAGTTCTTGGTCAATTAACCCGGTTGCTTTGGGATGTGTGGCAAGGCAGCATGTCATGGCAGCAATGCAGGGCAAAAGAAGTCTGTTCAAGCTGGGCGCAGTGGCGCATGCCTGTAATCCCAGCACTTTGGGAGGCTGAGATAGGGGAATCGCAAGTTCAAAACCAGCCTCAGTGACAGCGAGGCACTAAGCAACTCAGTGAGACCCTATCTCTACATTAAACACAAAATAGGGCTGGGGATGTGGCTCAGTGGTAGAGTACCCCTGAGTTCAGTCCCCGGTACCAAAAAAAAAAAAAAAAAAAAAGGAAGCCTGTTCAACTGATTGCCAGAGATGAAAGAAGAAGAGGGGCCAGGATCCCAGAATCCTCCTCATAGCAGTGCATCATTCATTAGCAGCTGCTGTATATTAGGCGGACATAAAAGAAACAGTCCCTTCCCTCAAGGAACTCACGGTCTATAGAGGACACAGTTATAGTCGACCTTCCAGATCCACAGGTTCTGTTCATCTATGGATTCAACCAACCTCAAATAAAAGTATCTGGAAAAAAATTGTATACTAAACATTTACAAGATTTTTTTCTCATCAGTATTCCTTAAATACAGCGTAACAATATTTACATAACATTTACATTGTAGTAAGTATTGTAAGTAATCTAGAGGTTATTTAAAGAATGTGGGAGGGGGGGCTGGGGATATAACTCAGTTGGTAGTGTGCTTGCCTCACATGTGCAAAGCCCTGGGTTCAATCCCTAGCACCACACACACAAAAAAAAGAGCTACAAATTAGGGAGGCTGAGACAGGAGAATCATGAGTTCAAAGCTCAGCCTCAGCAATGGCGAGGCGCTAAGCAACTCAGTGAGACCCTGTCTCTGCATAAAACACAAAATAGGGCTGGGGATGTGGCTCAGTGGTCGAGTACTCCTGAGTTCAATCCCCAGTACCAAAAAAAAAAAAAGAGCAACAAAGATGATTAAAGGCTTGAAGGTAAAACTTAGTAAAAATATTTAAAAAAAAAAAGAATGTGGGAGGACACATAAGTTATTTGCTTAACAGATACACCAAATGCTACACGATTTTTTAAAAATTTTTATTTTGTTGTAGTTTGTTGGACACAGTGCCTTTATTTTATTTATTTTTTATGTGGTCCTAAGGATCAAACTCAGTGCCTTGCACATGCTAGGCGAGCGCTCTACTGCTGAGCCACAGCCCCAGCCCCTACACCATTTTTTATTAGGGACTTGAGCATCTGAGGAGGGGGTGATCCTGAAACCAATACCCCAAGGATACAGAGGGACAGCTACATACAGCCTGATGATCAGTGCTGGAATGGAGTGGAGGGGTGCCTAAATCAGCCTTGATCAAGAATGACTTTCTAAAGATGGTAGAATGCAATGTACAACAATGCCCTAGGTTCATGTATGACTGCACATATGGTATAACTTGATACTGTGTACAACCAGAGAAGTGAAAAGTTGTGCTCCATTTGTGTACAATGAATCAAAATGCATTCTGCTGTCATGTAAGCCTAATTAGAATAAATAAATGGGAAAAAAAAAGAATGACTTTCTAGAGTTAGTAAAGCTTGAGCCAAGTGTTGAAAATGATTAGAAGTTAAGCAAAAGTGGGAAAGGATCTGTATAGGCCAAAGGAATGTAAAGAATTGGAGATAACCTGGAGCATGGCTTTTGCTATGGAATAAGAATGGCTTTAGGATAAGCTAAGCCTGTTATGGTGTACATGAGGAGCCCCCGGAAGAATAAGCTGAAAAGGCAGGCACAGTCCAGGGCATTGAGACCTCTGAATTGGATTTTGGTGGTGGTTATTTGAGATGGGGTCTCACTGTGTTGCAAAGGCTGGCCTCAAACTTCTGGACCCAAGCGATCCTCCTGCCTCAGCTTCCCAAGTAGCTGGAACTACAGGTATGCACCACCATGCCTGTCTTCCTATGAGTAATTCTAAGGAATAGGGAAAAGGGATCACTCATTCATTAAACAGATATTTAATGAGCATTTGCTGTTTTGCAAGCCTTGTTCTGAGGACTGGAAATACAGCAGTGAGTAAGAGAAATGGGCATTTGTTCTTATTGAATTTGTACTCCCAGAATGCATTTTAAAAGATACTATCAATAGAAAGCATTTTAAAAGATACTGTTAATAATGTAGAGACATAAACTAGTTTAAAAGTAATAAAGTAATCCTGATCTATAGTTATAGACTTTTTAAATTTTTCCTCTATCCTGTAATCTTGCAGAATTAAAGCTAGAAGTAGTGTCCTAGATAAATATCATTTATGCCAATTACACTATGAATTTGAATTATCTAATACACTATGTAAGCAATTCGAGATCATTCGGTTTTCTTTTTTTCATGTTACACAATCTGACAGCTCATAGTTATTTCTTAGAAATTTTGATCCTTAAAAGGAATCTAACAGATTTCCCAGGACTTCCACACATTACTTGGTTCTTTCTCCTTTCTTCATGTCTGTGATCTATAATTAATCATAGATTACTTCATTTTGTTTCATTTCATTTACAACATTTATGAGCTTCACTTTGTCAGAATGAAATGCTTGTCCCCTCCTTTCCTTTCCAAAGTGGTATAATTAGTGTTAGCATCTTTTTTAACAGGCTACATAAAGTTTAGTGGCTGGATTAAATCAAGTCATTAACATAATGTGCTACCCAATTTGCCCCTATCTCTTTTCGTTTCCCGGACATCAAAGTGCCACAGAGCGCAAGTGTAATTGGGCCTTGCTAGCCTGTCAGATTCCGTCAGCCTGACGACTGCTGCTTTTACTAAAAAGCTTCTAGGCATGATAATTAATGGGGGTGGGAGGGCGGAAGTCTGAGAAATGTAAAACTTTGGACATTTCTCTATGAATATTTTATTAATTTGAATAATCAGTAGTTAACAGTATCAATTTGATGTATAATACATTGATTAAAAGCCTTGTTTCAGGTCTTCAAAATAGACATCAAAACTGGGGGTTTGCATTTGCCATGGCATTAAAAAATTAACAAGCCTTCCTTTGCATTATTTCCAATTTCATAATCTAAATAATGCACTCATGTTTCACAACAAAAGGTATTGCCATCAACTCACAGATGTCTTAAAATGTGCCCACAGGTGAGAATGGGAACTCACAGGCGGAAAAAGCAATGGACTCTTCTGTGCAGCACATATTTACATCCTTCTCTTTCTCTGTTCCTACTAATAGCAGTTTTGAAAAGCTGCCATATTCAATTGCACTAAATTGCAGTTGCACCTAGAAACCAGATTCTCTGAACAATGAGCTGGCTTTCCCAGGTGATTGCAATAATGATGTTCGGCAAATATATTGTAAAACTTTGAAAGTCAAAATGCAAAAATAAGTTCATATGTGGAAAATAATTAAATCTCTTTGGAATCAAAAATGATATCCTGGGCTAGGATTGTAGCTCAGTGGTAGAGCGCTTGCCTCACATGCGGGAGGCCCTGGGTTCGATCCTCAGCACCACATACAAAGCAATAAAATAAAGACATTGTGTCTATCTACAACTAAAAAATATTTTTAAAAAAAATATCAATGGATAATAAATTTCTCCCAGTGTTTCACAGTGGAAGGTCAAGCTAGATAGAGAGTATGTTTTAAAATATACTTTATATAAAACCAGAAATGTTGAAGTATTCTGATAGTAATTGCTTTTTAAATTATTTTTATTTTGTAATTTTTCTCTTACTAATATACTATGAACATCATTCTGTAGAAGCATACTCTTCTTTCAACATCTATATAATACTCTATTAAAAGACCACATTTATTTAAATAAGCCCCTTTTGATGGACTCTTAGGTTTCTACCAATTTTTGCTAATGCAGACACTTCTGGTTAAAATGAACCTTTTTTTATACTTTTTTATTGATAGTTGGACACAATATCTTTATTTTGTTTATTTATTTTTATGTGGTGCTGAGGATTGAACCCAGTGCCTCACACATGGGAGGCAAGTGCTCAACCACTGAGCTACAACCCCAGCCCTAAAATGAACATTTTACATAATGATGTGTGAAAATTCCCATTTCCTTCTAACATACTCTTTGCAAACTAACAGGTAAGAAAATGTGCCTCTTCGGTGATTCCATTTAAAAAGAAACAAAGAGGTACATTGATACATACATTACATGTATTCATATGCACATACAGATATAACAGTTACAAGCGAAAAAAAAAAATGCAAAGATATATACCAGCGTTAGCAGTGAGTATCTGTAAGGCAGGAGTCAGCAAACAATGCCCGTGTACCAAATCCAGCACGTTTTTGTAAATCAATTTGTATTGGAACTCAGCCACACCCATTCACGTAAAATTTATGGCTGCTTTTACTCTGTAGAGATAAAGTTGAGTATCTGCAACTGAGACTCTGTAACCTACAATGACAAAAATATTTGCTATCTTTCTCTTTACAGAAAAAAATTGCCATCTGCCAAGTTAGGAGATGGGATGTGTTGAATAAAATTTTGCAGGAGGCAGCAGATTGGACTGGGCACCTGCAGTAGGCTCAACAGACCAAACCAACATAGAGTTTAATCATACTGAGTTTTAGTTAGTTGCACAAGGCTTTGTACAACTAATTAAACTATAAACAATTAACTAGTCAAACTAACCAATTGACTAGCTGACTAGACTATACACAATGAGGTTGTTTTCTGTTTCACCTTTATTTTTCTATAAGTACTGTCTGATCACATTGTTGACTAGAGTTCTTAGAACCTGATCTGGCTCTGGGAGCTGCACATTTCATAAATCAGTTTTACTCTGCTCATAAACTCTACTAGATTTCACATCTAAAGAATTTCTCTCTTAACAGATAAAACAAAGCATTTATATTTTACTTTTTTTTAATATTTATGTTTTAGTTGTAGGTGAACAGAATATCTTTATTTTTATTTTTTATGTGGTGCTGAGGCTCGAACCCAGTGCCTCACGCGTGCTAGGCGGGCACGCTACCACTGCGCCATAATCCCAGCCCCTATTGGGTTATTTTTAATGATGAGTATAGATCGCCTCTAAAAAGGAAATAATTTGTTAGCTAATCCTGCACAAAAATATGTTAACTAAAGAAGAATTTAATGTGAACACTATAGAAGTTTTTCTATATCTTAAAAGTGGGGTGAATCTTTTTTTAGGGCAGTATTTCTAAAAGTGTGATCCCCAAACCAGCAGCATTGGCATCACCTGGGAATTTGGGAGAGATGCATATTCTTGGGCCTCACCCCAGACCTGATGAATCTGAAGCCCTGAAGGTGGGGCCTAAAAGTCTGTGTTTAATTAGATGATTCTGGGGTAATGCTGAAGTGTGAGAACCACAGTGTTAGGGAACAGGGCTACTTCTTACCCTTGGCAGCACATTGGAATCATCTCAGGAGCATCTTTAAATGCCCAGGCTCCATGTAGATCAGTTAAACAAGAATTTTGTTTATAGCTCCCCTCATGACTAATGCACAGCCCAAATTGAGAGCCACTGTACTACATCTATTCTCAACAGTGGCAAAAGTGGAACAGCATATCAAAATCACCTGAAATTGAATGTGACTTTTTTTTTTAAATTCTCTTTCCTTCACATTACTGCCATAGTAAACCACAAAAAAAAAAAAAAATGATGGAATTGTGTCATATCCCTAAGGTGTATTAGGACATAAAAAATATTCCAAACCACTTATAGGGCAGGCCCAAAATGGCTAGAGTTAGGCTCCCTCACCAGATTCCAGCAGGCTGTGTTTCTAGTATGTAGCCAGGGTTGTGAACATCCTGATTCAGAATCGGTACTCAAGGTGTAAACACTTGCTTGTGATCATGTACCCACTTATGTAACCTGTTGGCGATGTGCCTTCTTCATCTGGCCTGCATATAAAAAAAGGCCTACAGAAATAGCTCAAGGGAGCAAAATGGAACTGGCTGGGGCAAAAAAAAGGAGCTGGAGCTAGAGGTTGGTGGCTGCTGCCACCTCTGAATAAAGAATGTTTACTATATCCCAATTGCACCTCACATCTTCCTTTACCTGCCAGGATCCCAAATCTGTTTCCCAGGGTCTAAGCCTCCACTGATGCCCCTATTTTAGAACATGTGGTAACAATCTTCTATAATTTGCTGATCATTGTAGACTCAGTAGTTTATACGGTATATAAGGGACACGTGACAATATTCTAAAAGTAAACACTCAATCCCAGCACTGCTTGATCCCCATCACTGAAGTTTTTGACATTTATATTATGTGCTCAATGTAATGCATTTTAACAGAACATATTAGAAAAGACAGACTACCCAATGATGAAAACTGGGTTTGCTTTCTTTTATTAAAAATATTACCCTCATAGAATGAGTTTCTAGGGACATCACCTGTGTATTGTAACTTCTCTCAAAAAGCTGTTATCGCCAGGCATGGTGGCACAAGCCTGTAATCCCAGAGGCTTGGCAGGCTGAGGCGGGAGCATTGAGAGAGTTCAAAGACAGCCTCAGCAACTTAGTGAGGCCCTAAGCAACTCAGTGAGACCCTGTCTTCCAATAAAATACAAAAGTCGCTGGGGATGTGGCTCCGTGCTTGAGTGCCCCTGGGTTCAATCCCTGGTACCAAAAACAAAAATTCTCAAAGAGCTATTATCACTTTACAAAAACAAAACTTTTCAAACAAAATTTATGTGAAGCATAGATAATGCTTCCAATATAAAGATTCTTAATAAGTGGATGCTTTGAAGCCTAGTATGAAGTCAGGAGAGGTAACTCTGCCCATGCTCAGCCAGAAAAAGGGAAGTTGGAAGAATCATGATTAATCACTAAGCATTACTGCCCAATTATGTATGGCTCTGCCAATATAGTGGAAAGTTTGATTGTCGGGATCCACTGTTTTGAACTGGTCTTACAGCTCACCTCAATTAAAATTTGAACTCTTCCAGGGCATAGACATAAATCATCACCTTCTGTTTCTATTTTGTCTCTGCTGTTATAAAGTACCAAGTTCTACATACCATGGCTCCTGGAGGTAGACTCTGTTTGTATTTATTTACACACACACACACACACACACACACACACATAACATTTTTATGGTGGTTGAAATATTCCCATGTAGATTGCTATAACTATTTGGAGAATAATTTGGTGCCTCTTTAAAGTTGACTTTCTCGTAATCATTACAGAAGTATTTATGTACGTAAGAGAATCATGGATACCAGAAAACATCAATTATATTTAATGCAACAGTGTTTGTAATAGCAAAAAATAAGCTGCTTAATTGTTCATAAGTAGGTAAATAAATAAAGACTAGATTATCAGTGGAATTCTATATAACAGTTAATATGAATGAATTAGATTTGAATTATAAATATGAATAAATCAATATATGTATTGAGTGAAATACAAATTGCAGAATGATTAATAGAATATGATACTACCAATAAAAGAAATCTAAGAGCAGAAAAGAACATTTATAAACAATATGTTGTTTATGGATGTACTAATACAATGTTGTAGAAAATACAAAAGCATGTTTAGGAATGATATAGCCAATATCAGGATAGTGGTTACCTCTAGGGAATGAAAGGGAGGAGGAGAAAGGATTTGACATTTGAGAGCTTTACCTATATTTGTAATATTTTATTTCTTCAACCACAACAAAAAGGTTTGAATCAGATATAGCAAAATGGTTAACATCTGTGTAATATGGTGAGTGCTTAAATATGCCAAATAATTTTCTGTACTTTTCTCATGTTTGAAATGTTTCATAATTTTAAAAACTTAAAAGCTTGTTCATTGTAGAAACTTAGAATAAAATTAAACTCACCTGTAATCTCCCCATGGTTATTAAATTTAAATCTTACTAAAAGCCAAGCACAGTGACACATGCCTGTAATCCCAACTACTTGCGTGGCTGTGGCTTGAGGATCACAAGTTCATAGGCCAACCAGGGCAAGAAAGTGAGACCCCCATCTCAAAAAAAAAAAAAAAAACATCTTACTGACTGAAACAAGTTGCAAAATCTTTGTCATAGGCCATTCTCAGTTACATGATACTGTGTTTAAGCGTTGTCAGGTTAAATTAATTTCCAGAAACCTAACAATCCAACTTCATTGTGGCTACTGTGATGGTTGAAACTAAAGGGAGAATTCAGCACACTCTTCTGAAATGAAACATGAAATTTTTAAGCATGCCAATAATAAGCCTAAGTAAACACTGTAGAAAAATATGACCTAAAATGTGAATTACCATCAGTCAGGAAGCAATAGTGGAATTGAGCCAAAATCATGAGAGCTATAATTCACTCTTCTCTGTGAGTAATACAGGCTGTCATCACATTTCTATATCATTCAATCACATAATGTGTAGTGTCCATCTATGCAGACAACTAAAAATGAGTTGCATGCAGTTCTTGTTTTGTCATTTCTATTATTTCTGTTCACCACAATCAATTTATAAATGCTCTTTTTACATCCTGATGTTGACATCTTGTTAATTAGGGAAGGTAATGGGGCAATTGGTGAACAAAACAAAGAGTATTGAGAAAGAAGCATCTTACCTAATAACAAAAGTCACACACACACAGAAGAAACAGAATAGGAAAAGCCTAAAGCCTCTGCTGTCCGGCCAACTTGCTGTATCCGAAGGACACTGATACATTGCAGAGATATGACCTGTTATGGTGCCCTGGAAATTCTGAACAGACATTGTAAGTCATCTCTCTGAAAGGCTTTGCTTTTGTCAGTGTCTTTTGAATCAGTGTAGTATTTATTACCCCTTCTAATTCTCCTAATTGAACTTTTTCCCATTTTTTTATTGTGAAAAATCTCAAACATACAGAAGAGTGTAAATAACATCTCAAGACCCATCTTTGAGAAAGTTTTTTTCAATTAAAAATGTAGAACAGCACAATCTCTATACATTTTGCAGTAGTTAACAATTACTCACTTTCCAAAACATAGCAGACACATATTTTAAATGAGAAAACACTAAAACTGTAGTTTCACATAGTTCTGCCAATATATACAAGATATTCTGAAGATCCAGAAGATAATCAGTCTCCTCTATTTTACTGAACATTTATTGAGAGCCTACTACATGCCATATGCTGGGGAGGATGTTAAATACTAGAAGATGAGTAAGATATGGTCCTGCCCCACTGGAGCTCACAGACGATAGAGAGAGGCAGACCTGTAAAAGATCCATGCGGTACAATATGGCTTGGAAATGCAATGAGGGGCCAGGGGAGAAAACAACCAACTGGCTCTTGGAGATCAATAATGCTTTCATAAAGTGTGTGTGGTTCAGGGCTTCAGATGACTGAATTGTGTCTAATGGAAAAGATGATTTCAGACAGAAAAGCAAAAACAACAGATGCAAAATCCAAGCAATATAAACAACACACCATGAGTTTGAAGGAATAAGCTATATTGTAGGATAATAGGATTTTTAAGCAGAGAAGTAATGTCTGATTGATTTTTTTAAAGACTTTCTTTTTTATTTTTATTTTTTGTAGTTGTAGATAGACAACGTGTCTTTATTTTATTTGTTTGTTTGTTTGTTTGTTTTTTATGCAGTGCTAAGGATTGAATCCAGTGCCTCATAGGTGCTAGGCAAGCGCTCTGCCACGGAGCTACCGCTCCAACCCTGATTTTTTTTTTTTTTTTGAAGTTTTTTGTTTTATTTATTTTTTATTTTTTTAACTAGTTATACATGACAGTAGAATGCACTTTGATACATCATATATAATGGAGTATAATTCCTCATTCTTCTGGTTGTACATGATATAGAAACACACTGGTTGTATAATAATATATGAACATAGGGTAATAATGTCTGATTCATTGTTCTATACTTCCTATCCTTCTATACTTCTATACTTCACTCTCTTTTTCCCTAGCCTCCCCCAACTGTGAATTAGCATCTGCATATCAGAGAAAATATTTGGCTTTTGGTTTTTTGGGACTGGCTTATTTCGTTTAGCATGACATCCTCCAGCTCCATCCATTTACCAGCAAATACCATAATTTCATAATTTCTTTACCAATTTTTAAGGAGAAATTTTTACCCAATGAATGGTTGGGGCTGCAGGCAAAGGATTAGAGATAGGAGTACTTCACTCTCTCTGGGAGCCATGGAGTAGATGCAGTCACTTACTGAGTGTGTGCTGCATGCCACGCCAGTGATATACTAACCAGCATAACCGTCCCTGCCATCACTAAGCTAATAGTCTCATACCACCATCAGCCTGCTTCCAGTTGTCAACAACTAATCTTCTATGCTAATGCCATCTAGTTTCTCCTCCCTAATCTGCCAGATTTTTACTTTCTAATAACTAGAAAGCTGTTGTATTGGTTACCTCCCATTAGAACCTGAAGCAGTTTCTCTGGCGTTAATAAATGAGAAAAGAAACCACCATTTGTTTTCAACATCCCCTAGAGCTGGCGTTGTCTGAAATATCATAAGGTTTCAACAATTCAGTGAATTCTGGAGACATTTTAGGAAAAGAACAAGGATGGGTGGCCTGTAGGATATATGAGTGTGAAAAAAAAAATGGAAATGGCAGGAATGGCTCCAGATCTTGGGTTGTAGGTTACAACAACCAAAAGACAGTATCATCAACAGATAGAAAATATCAGAAGATGAGTGGGATTTGGGGAGAGGAACAGTAGAAGGGGAGAGAATGACTTCATTTCTGAAATGCTAGGCTGGAGAGGTCTATGATGCAGTTGATGTGCCTCTTAATCTTCAAACCTTCATATGTGATCCAGTTGAACTTTGATTTACAGGGGCATGAACACAGCCAGAACTGTTTCATTGTTGAAAAATAAGTTGTCTAGTACCATTAACCAGAATTTATAATGTTTAAAAAATTGTTTATTCAGAGCTTGCTCCCCTAAATATATACTGCTTGAAAGGTATTCCTTTGGGGGCTTTTTGTTCTTTTGTTTCATTTTGGTTTTGGTGGGGTTTTTTTTGTTTTGATTTGTTTTATTTTGTTTTGTTTTGTTTTGTTTTGGTATGGGAGTGAATCCAGGAGAACTCTACCACTGAGCTACATCCCCAGCCTTTTTTATTTTTTATTTTAAGACAGAGTCTCACTAGTTGCCCAGCCTGACCTCCAATTTGTAATCCTCCTGCCTCGGCCTCTGAAATATCTAGGATTACAGACTATGTGTACCACCACACCTGGCTGGATTTATTTTAAATCAATTCAGATAGCATCAAATGAATGAAGAAATGATAACTTGAACTTCTGCCAATAATATTGGTCAGAGGATTTAAAAGGTCAGAAATAATGAGAGTAGGAGAATACCCAACAAAAGGTAAAACTAGACCAGAAAAGAAAATAGCATTAAAAAAATTAAAATTCTTGGGGCTGAGGCTGTAGCTTACTGGTAGAGTGCTTGCATATGTGAGGCACTGGGTTCAATCCTTAGCACCACATAAAAATAAATAAATAAAATAAAAGTATTGTGTCCATCTACAACTAAAAAAAAATTAAAATTCTTATATTTCTTTGGATAATACACTCTTTCCTTTTTTATGTTGTATTGGAGTTTTTTAGTTTTTCTGTTTGTTTTTTTATTTTGTTTCCTCCCATCAATCCTCCTTGGTCTATGATTCAAGTATCTGCTTTTATGTAGAATTATATTTTAAACTTTAAAGAGTTGTGTGTAGTCTTCTTTGACAGCCTAAATTAGTTCTTACAATAATGCAAGCTTCCATATGGGATTGTGTAGTTAATATATTATTAATAAAATAACCACTTAAATAAATTTGCTTCTTCTGCTATTTTAAAATTCATTTGTCTCTTTATTTGGTTCTGTAATAAAAAATTATAAATTCCTACCTTCACAAGGTAGAAATGATGGTAGATCTCTTTTTCCTTTTTATAGCTGTTTTCCTTTAATTCCCTTGTGCAGAAGCATGAATGTTTTATAAGATTTTATAACAATTCTAAGTTTGTCAAATTCCAAGTTATGTGAAAGACTTAATCATGCGTTGTGCTACACTTGGGCCAGAACCATAAAATTTATGTGTGTGCAGTATTTTCACAACCAAACTACATTTTTAGGAAAAAATAATATCATTTAAAATATTTTCTTTACCGTGTAGTGTTCAGCAAGCAGAAAAGGGCTTTTCTGAAGTGAGATTAGACAATAGAGCCAACTTCATTTTTTATGCACGTGAACGAAGAGGGCTTGAGGTTATTAGTTGAAACCGAGTAACCTTTCCTGGCTTTCATCTCTTTCTTTTCAAATTTGAATATGAAAAGCATATTCAAGTCAAAGACCATCACTTTAATGACATTTGGCAGTCATTTGATTTATTAGGTTTTAGAAAAAATTTTCCTTTAAATATTTCATCATACTATGCTAATCCTAGTAATATTGCCAGCTGCAGCCTTGTACCTGTATTAGTGGAGACAGAATGGTGTGGAATTTTCTCTGTCATCCTAGTAAAATTTCCATGAATCTACTGAATAATAAAATAACCTTATTGAAATATTCAGATTTGAGTTTTTAGTTAAAGTGTCTTAGAATACATAATAAAAGAAAATGTCTTTTGAAAGAAGGGGGTAAAATTACTTCATCAAATATTGAGGGGGTTTGACAGCAATGGAAATTATTCTTTATGGGAATATTTTTACAATAAGATACTTATGCTTTCCAATCTGATTAATTATATGCTTTGAAATATCTCCATAATCGGTATGGTCAGTTTGCATACTGCTGTACATTTAACAACTAATTTCCAAAGATTGGTCATATAAACAAGTCTTATTTGGGGTGTTTTTCATTGTTATTTGAAGTAATATAATTTATAATGGCATGTCTCTGGATTTACTAAAGAGGAATTTTGACAATGCAAAGTAGATTTTAAATTGTAGAAAACAAATTTCACTGAGGAGTTATTTTGGTGTGACCTAATCTTTAAATTGTTGTCTATTATTTGAAATTGTTAGTCAAGGTAACATTTGTGACTCTCATCTAATATCGGTGACACCAACATCTATTAAATGAGGATTGTAGGAAAAATTAAACAAATATCATTTTAGTGGTTATTTCTATAAATGTAAAGTAAAAACTGAATTGTAAGAAAATATGTGTTAAATTAGATATAAAATTTTCTTTTGTTTGAAAATGTATTATCGAATAAAATATATTATGGCAGAATATGTAAGAATTAACTTTATTTTCTGCTCTAGCTAATGTAGATTCATATAGCTACACATATTAGCATAATAGTGATAAAGTGTTTGATCTCTGAATAATTGAAACTTTCTCAGGTACTGTAGATTAAATAAAAGCAGTGATAAACATGTACTTCATTACATAGTTTGAAACAAAGCCAACTGATACTTGTCATTCTGAAAGCAATAGGAGATGAAGATCTCATAATCGTCACTCCTGGTAGACTACTAGTGAGGTATTTATAGTCACAGATGTAAATCAGGAGACTATCGCCATGGCACTGTTAACTTCAAACCCTGGGGCATTAGAATCTCATTCTCTCTCTCTGTCGTGAATAATCTGTCATATGTAGCATACAGTAGCATACAGTGCATTCCAGAAAAGAAACCATTGGCCTTTGTATTTTATTTTAAATTGATAGTGGAAAAGAATAAATAATTTATTTGCTGGATTTTGTTTTCTTTGTTGATTTTTGGTTTTGCTCTTTAAACAGCCATCAGAGAAAATTCGGATTGAGATCATAGCTCTAAAGCTTAATGATTCTCGAATAACCACAGATGACACTATCCAAAGGCTATTCATTGAGTGCCGATTCTACAGTCTCCCTGCCGAAGAGACGCCTGTGTCACTTCCAAAACCCAAGAGTGGGCAGTGGGTCTACTATAACTATAGCAATGGTATGTATGCTTCATTTGTAATACAGACTCTTAGGTTTGTCTTGTGTTGTCTGTGAAGGAAATAAAGAAACAAGCAGGAAGTTTAATTCTCTGCTGTTCCCATAAACTCATGGAATTCTTGTCAGAATAGATTAAGAAAAGCCAAGCCTGCAGCGTAAGGATCGAGAAAATAAAGTTGAGCTGGGCACAGTGGCGCACGCCTATAATCCCAGCACTTTGGGAGGCTGAGACAGGAGAATCGTGAGTTCAAAGCCAGCCTCAGCAACAGCAAGGCACTAAGCAACTCAGTGAGACCCTGTCTCCACATAAAACACAAAATAGGGCTGGGGATGTGCCTCAGTGGTGGAGTACCCCTGCGTTCAATCCTCAGTTTGAAAAAAAAAAGCAGCCTATACCCTAAAGACTTAAAAACAGCACAGTACAGTAAAGCAGCCACTTCAATGTT
>PVHX01004863.1:66400-119872 GCA_004024805.1 Geosciurus inauris | reverse complement strand
CAGTATTTGCCTGTGTATCTCTTTATCAAAGTGATCTTTTACTTCCTGTATTTGCCTACGAATCTCTTTATCAAAGTGATCTATTGCTGACTGGGTTTGCTCTCTTATATCATTCTTTAAGTCACTGACCATTTTAATTATGTATGTCCTGAATTCCTGTTCTGTCATTCCTCCTGCTGTACAGCCCATGGATTCTGGGCGTGTAGTATCTTGGTTTGTTTGAGTCACTTTCTTCCCTTGTTTTCTCATGATGTTTGTGTGTCTTTCCTTCTAGCTCTGCTGATCCAAGGTGTTACAGTTTTAACTCCTATACGGTTATAGTTTCCCTGCAGGGTTTCGTTACTTCTCCTCCAGTAGGTGGCGTTGTCCGTTGTTTGCTGGACTTTCCCGGCTTGGTACTGGTCCCTGGCCAAGGTGAAACTCTGGGCCGCTGGTGGAGTCGCTGTTCCACCGTGGCCAAGGTTTGCTCCCAGGTGTTCACCTGCGCCCCCTGGTGTGTAGGAAGTTCCGCTGTGTTAGAAGGTGGTCCACAAAGAACAATAGCTGGGGTTCCGCTCAGGAGACAGTCAGTCCACAGAAGTAACTGCTAGCGATCTCTCGCGGATGGGTGGGCATTGGGGCCAGGCACCCTGTGCGGAAGCAGGCCCGGCACGCCTGGGGTAAACTCCGGGCTGAAGCCCTGTGCCGGATCCCCCACCACAACTGCACTCCACCAGTCGGCGCCGAAGTCACTCCTCCTGGCTACCACTGTCTCCCGGTGGTGGCCCTGTGCTCACACACGTGAGTGAGACTCTTGCGTGGGGTGGCAAGGCGCAGAGGGCTGCTAAAAAACTGGTTGGAAAATGGCACCCCACTACTTCCAGTCTCAGTCTCAGATAGCCGTAGCCCTGGGCCGAAGTCCGGGCTGCAACCGTGTTTCTCCGGCCGGCGCCGAAGACGCGCCTCCTGGCTACCGTTGCCTCCCGGTGGCTCTGCGCTCATACACGTGAGCGAGACTCTTGCGTGGGGTGGCCAGGTGCAGAGAGTTGCCAAAAAACTGGTTGGAAGATGGCATCCCACTACTTCCAGTCTTAGTCTCGGATAGCTGTAGCCCTGGGCCGAGGCCCGGGCTGCGACCGCGTTTCTCCGGCCGGCGCCGAAGCCACGCCTCCTGGCTACTGCTGCCTCCCGGTGACCCTGTACTCACACATACACGAGCGAAATTCCTGCATGGGATGTTGAGCCGCAGAATGATGCCAGGAAGCTGGCTGGAAAACGGCGCCTCCACCACTTCCAGCCCTGGTCCCTGAGAGACTAGCGCGGAGTGGACTGTCTAGGCCGCCATCTTGGAACCACCCCGCAAATTATATTCTGTGAGTGTGTAAATATGTCAAGATGAATTCTCCTATGAGGTATAACTATGATGCATGAATAAAACATTTGAAAAAGCCCGTTACAAAACAGAATGTACAATGTGATCTTATTCAAAAAATATGTATTAGTATATGATTAGGAAAAACATATGAGAATATATACAGATTATTACCATTATCTGTAGGGGTAGAGGGTTGGGGTGGTATGTAGATAAAGGGACTTTTTCACTTCCCAAATTATTAATTTCTGTAGTGTTAGAATTTCATAACAATGAGTATCTCTTTGGAAATTAAAAAAAAGTTAAAGAGTTCTGTGCAAATCAGTTCATGGTTTTCATCATTTAGAGGGACTTATTATTATTTAATAAATACAAAAAGTGTTTCTTATATGGCCTGCTGAAGATATATATATGTGTGTGTGTGTGTGTGTATCTATATATACATGTATACACACACACATATATACACACATATATAAAATTTAAAGTTTTATTGTAATATTTTAGCCTCCCAGGCAATGCAAAGGTGAGAAAGAATTAAAATATTTCATTTACTATGTCAAAATATTTGGAACAGTAGAAATAAGTAAATAGCTGGTAGAGGTGCAGAAAATACAGCACTGAAAAATTACTATTGTACCTGGCATTTTTCTATAGTTCTAAGACATTACCTTTCTTAATCCTTATAAAAACATAATGAATTAGGCATTCTATAGGTCCCATTTTGTAGATGAAAAATGGCAAATAAATCATATATTGTATTAGTTTTTTTTTTAAAATCAACTATTGATCTGATAGACTGCCACAGGAAAAGAGTGCAGTGAAGTTAATTCATTAGAGAAAAACTATAGAAAGTAAAAGGAACAATGTTAAAGACAATTTAAGAAATTATTTCCATAGTGAATCAGTCTAAATGTCTGAAGTCACAACATATGTAGAGGTAAAAACAAATTTGATTTAAGACCTTCATTGTAATTCAGATCAGATGAGAAAGTCAGAATTCAGTAAAATGAAAATCATAGATGAGCACCCAAATGGCAAGCAGTGGATGCAGTTGCAAACATGTTTCTGGTTGGTTCCAGTCATCCACTGGATGTTTGCTGTCAGTATCACCTGGAGTATTTCCTAGGCTAATATTTTAAAAGCTATGAGCAACCTTTATTTTCTTGTTTATATATTTATTGCTTTTGAGGTCTGATACTTTAAATAATACAGGCTTGGATCACTAAACATTTGAATCCCAAGGACCTCACATAGTTCCTGCAATATGAAAGTCATAGAATGAGTTTGGATCAATGAACACTTAAAAGTAGCTTAAGGGGTGGGGCTGCCACTCAGTGGTAAAGCTTGCCTAGCATGGGTGAGTCACTGAGTTCAATCCTCAGTACCACATGAAAATAAATAAATAAAATAAAGGTATTGTGTCCATCTATAACTAAAAATATTTTTAAAAAAGTAGCCTGAGCTTTGTTCTCTTACCACATTCATGGCTTGATGACTGGGGTATCAACCTAAAATACTTATGTAAGTTAATTAAAGAATCACTTCAATATTTAGTACTAAATTCTACTGAAAGATAAGTTATGGTTACCATCCATTAATATTTAGAGTACATATATATTGTACCAGGAGGGTAGGTTATGATGTGCAAGTAGTTAATCACCTAAAATATTTTTTGAAATGTAGGAGCCTTGTGTTTTGTGAAGATATTATATTTTGGTATAAGGTAGAAACTGTAGACAGCCCTTGCAGCTCATCTGCTAGTAGATGCTTTAGGTAGTACAAAACACTATTAAAAAGCACTCGGTTTCATTTGAATGGCTTCAGGTTCATTTGTTTATCCATTTATGTAGTAAGTAGTTAACTGAGTGGCAAATATTATATTAGACCTTTATGTTTAAAATGACTATTCATTCATTTGTCTGACTATCCATCAAGTCCCTGTTATGTACCAGGTAATGTGTTAAATGTTTTATGTACTTCGGTGGTTCTGGAAGGGTAGTCTCAGGACATATTAGGCTGGCCCAAGTGGAGAGGGAGTTGCTACTGGCATCTAGTGGTCAGTGGCCAGGGTTGTTGCTGAATAGCCTAGAATGCCCAGAACCAGTCCCAGAACAAAGAATGACTCAGCTCTAGATGTAACTACTATGGAGGCTGAGAAACTCTGATATATGCTATTCTATTTAATCCTTCAAACATGTGTATGTTGCAGATAGTATTAAATTGATATCCTTCTTACAAATGGAAAAATTGAGGCTTGCAGTGGTCAAATAATGAAGGCCCAATGTCCATAAGCTGTCATGCTGGTCCTTACCTGACACTAAAGCTGTGCTTTAAAGAGTTATCCTATTCCACTCTGTAGAGAAAGAGAATCCAGGGCAGGATGGGTTGGGGGAAGAAAAAGGAGGAGACAGTGAAAGCAGGTGGAAAACAAATCAAGAATAAATTGTTATCACATAAAGCATTCAGGGAAGACAGAGTGCAGGGAGGATAAAGCAGAAATAAAACGATGCTAAGAACAGATGGTACTTTTATAGATGTATCAAGAGAAAATGGGGCCAGAGAAAGAAATAGAACTGCTAATAAATAAGTAGGAGCTCTAAATTGCATAAAAAACATGCAGTCCTTGAGCCCTAAAATCTGCCTCTTCCAAAGGAGACAGATGTGAACAAGTTGAGAAATAGTGAAGAAATAGTTATTGATTATAAGCAGCCCAGTAGAAATGTGAGATACTGTAGTCTCATACAGTATTATGAGGTAGACTCACAAACTTACCGAATCAGGATGATTTATGGATGAATTTTTGAGATTTGAGGAGACTGCAAAGACTTGAACGAAATAAATATTGTAATGATATTTAAGACACATAGGAAAGAGCTTATTATTAGACTCCACTGGAACTTTGTTTGAGTATTATTTAGTCAGTAAAGCCAATATTAATGGTTTTGATCATCACAGACCCTGTCTAAAAGTATTAGTTGCTGAAATACCAAAAAGCTCTTGGCGAATTCATAGCAAAATTCACCTATAGTAGACTCAAGGATTGGGTTAAAGCAAGGCCAGTTGTACATCTGAACTTGAAAGGCTGTGTTTCATTGCCACAATTATACTATATAATGCATCCATTAGAATTAAACCATTTAGTGGGAACAACTAAATCATAAGGATTGTGAAAAGCTTGTTTAAACTAGTAGTTAGTAAGGGTAGATAAATTTTCTAGAGGTAAACTACAAAGAAGATGTATCTTGATTCGTAGAAACTGGAGATGTCAGAGTTTTTAATTTTTTTGTAATTTATTTGAGTCTCAGAAAAATTTCTCAAATTTCCTTCTTGCACTTTTAAAAAATTTATTTTTTATTTGTTCTTCTTAGATATACATGATAGTAGAGTGTATTTTTTTTTTAATGTTTTTGTAGATGGGCACAATGTCTTTATTTTATTGCTCTGTATGTGGTGCTGAGGATTGAACCCAGGGCCTCACGCATGCGAGGCAAGTGCTCTACCGCTGAGCTACAATCCCAGCCCCAGTAGAGTATATTTTGACATATTATACATCCATGGAGTATGAGTTAATCTGATTAGGATCCTATTCTTTTGGTTGTACATGATGTAGGGTTACACTGGTCGTGTCTGCATATGTGAATGTAGGAAAGTTATATCAAATTCCTTCTACAGGGGCTGGGGTTATGGCGCAGTGGTAGTGTGCTCGCCTAGCACGTGTGAGGCACTGGGTTCGATCCTCAGCACCACATAAAAAAATAAAATAAAGATATATATATTAGAAAAAATTATGATTGTAACAATTTTTTTTTCTATTTGCCCCAACAAATGTTTTCAGTGAACAGTGTGTACAGCTTCTGAAAATTTGTTTTTTTCTGTTATGTTTGATAACATGTATTAAAATGCAACTTTTGAGAAAAAAAATTGAAAAAAAATTGAATGAATAAAGGTCTACCATTTTAGAATAAAAAAAAAAGATATATATATATATAAAAAAATTCATTCTACCATCTTTCCTTTTCCCATCTCCCCTCCCTTCCTTCATTCCCTTTTGTCCCTTTTGCACTTTAGATTCATTTTATCCTGTCCTTTCTGAGAAAATCCTAAGTGCAATAAATACAATGTTCTAGCAAACTATATCTCTTCTCACACTCCCTTTATGTTCCAGTTAATTGAGCTATTTTTAGTTGGCCTTGCTATTAGCTAAACTTTAAATAATGTTAATGAAATATGTTATAAAAGTAATAGCTCTTACAAAATATAGAAACCCTACAAATAGGTATAAGATAGGAAGTAAATGTATTTAATCAACCAACTATTAATGAACTTTTAGTTTACTTTGAATTTTGCTATTAAAATGATGCTGAAATGAACAGACCTGTACATTTATTTTTATGGATTTTTTTTAAAAGCATGAATTCCTAGAGATTGAATTGTTGGCACATTCTGAATTGTGACAGATATCAAAATGCCCTCAAAATGACTGTACTAATGCTCATGAACAACGTATGAGAATACTTACTTCTCTTTCGCCTTGATAATTAAAAGGAATGCTAATGCTAAAAATAGTAGCAGTAGTAGTAGCAGCTAAAATTTGCTGTTTAGCATGTTCCAAGAATTTTCATGTATCACCCAGGACATTATAAACCTTTAGTGTAATAAGCAAAACTAGAGAGGCAAAATTACTCCCCTTATGTCCTTCTTTAATTCTTTTTTTAAAAACAGATTTCTGGATTTCATGTCATTTAGAAGTCGTCTGTCTTCTCTCTAGTTCAGGTGTATGTTACCTCTTTCCCGGCTTTTTCTACAATTTCTGATCTGGTCTTCATCTTCTCTCTTTCCTTTTTAAAACCATTTTGTATTCTACTGACAGATTAAAATGTTAAAATGACCAATATATAATATGTCACTACAATACTACTATGTAGAGAATTGATTGTTTATCAGAAGGATTTCTCTGACTAAAAAACCTCTGAAATTCCAACACCTAGAACCAAGTCAAATTCTGCATCTGTCATTCAAAGGCTCTACAAAATGCTGCTGTCCTGCCTGGGAAGCACTTCCCTTTGCTGTCTGACTAACTTCTATTTGCTTTTGGAACTCAATACAACTCATTGAAGAAACCTGTTTTCATATCGCTGTGCCCAAAGCTCTGAAGTACTCTCCAGTTGTAACACTGCTCACTTTTGTAGTAGTAGTCTATTCACTTCTGGTCTCTTCTAGTGTACATCATAAAAAATTGACAGCATGAATAAGATCTTATTAATTTTTTTGTATCATCACTGCCTAGGTTAGTAATTACTATACTATAGATGTTCAGAACATCTCAAATTGAATTATTTGTTGACTTGTTTTCTTATAGTAATAAACAAAGAACTAGAATATAATTTTTTTTGCATTTTGTAGTTGAGAGTCTAAGCCACAAATATGCAAAAATTAAAAATTCTGGATGTTAAAAAATGCACAGACTGAGATGCAAAAAACAAACTTGGAAAAAATTTGTAATGTATATATGATAACAGATATAATGTTAATATATTTAATATATGAAAAAAGTAATAAGAAAACATGGTAGAAGACAATTGGATAGAAGGCATGAAAACAAATGTATCTTAGGAAGAAGTAAAAGTGGCCAAAAAATATATATAGAAGGAAGTTCTTTACAGTTTCTAGTTTTGAAACTTAGAGTAGCAACGTTACCATTTCACTCTTTCAAGCTAACAAAGTTTAAAATCATGTTAATATTGGAAAGGAGGAGAACAGAAAGTTCTTTCATGAAGATTTTCTATAATGATAAAGTTTTTTTTTCTTTTTCTTTTTGTTGTATGTGGGAACAACTTGGCATTATTTGCAAAAGGTATTTATGATGTGAGTATCTATTATTTTGGTAATTTTAATTCTGGGAATTTGTCCTAATGAAACATTGTAGATGCCAATAAAGGCATGCATCAGCATGCTTATTACACTAGTATTAATAATATAACAATCAGAACCAACTTAGATTTCTAATAACAGTGGATTATGGAAAGCAACATGGTTTTTCCTTTTCAGAGAAAGGACTGTAGAATTCTTCTGCCTGGGTTCTCACCCTGGCTCTACCTCTTATTAGCTGGGCCCTTGGGTTAAATTAACTGGACCTCTTTGTGGCTTATTTTATCTGTAAAATGAGGGTAATGAAAGTAACTATGTTGTTTTGAGAATTAAACAAGTAATAACACATAAATTTTAGCTAACTTATTATTAGTATGATAAAACATGATTTAGAAGAATATTGATGAGATAAAATGTTTCCAATATGCCACTATGTAGAGAATTGATAACACAGAAGGATGCATAGGATGATTCCAACTTTGCCCCTCAAAAGAATTATGTATTCTTGGGGCTGGGGTTACCTAGCATGTGTGAGGCACTGAGTTTGATCCTCAGCAGCATCACATAAAAACAAATAAATAAAATGAAAGTATTCTGTCCATCTATAACAAATTTTTTTAAAAAATTATATATTCTTATAGTACATATAAGAATGAATACTATACCCATTCTTTCATGTTAATGGTGATTATCTTTGGGTGGTGGAATTATGTAAATTTAGTTTTTTTACCTGTATGTCTTTTGCCAGAATGATCTATAGCAAGTTTGTACTACTTTGTAATGAGAAAAGGGAGAACTATTATTTATTTAAAATGAGAAGCTGTAGTTCTGAAAGGTTAGCACATTGGCCAACGTAATTTATTTAGTCGGTTGTAGGGAAAGAGAAGGGAAATAGGCCACATTTATTGAGTACCTCTGATATATGAGGCCTCGAGGGTGCTCAGTACACAGACTCTATTTCATTACTTCTCCATAATTGCCCTTCAAGGAAGCACAGAGGTTATGAGTATGGAGTTCATGTGAGACAGCACAGGGATTCCTAGTTCTCTCCTTTCCTAATTGATCTTAGGTCTATTAATCTTGCTGAGTCTTGGAGTCCTCATCTGTAAATAGAGAATAGAACCATTTTTTTTCATATGGTTGTTGTGAGGCTTGAATGAGATAATACACATAGAGCGATTAGTCTGAGTTAGTGTGCCTGGCATCATGTTAACTTCTCAATCCACACGCCCACAAAAGAATTATCTATATTTATATCTACCTCTCCCTATACCTTTATAGATCAGAAAGTGATACTAAGAAGGTTCAAGAATCTTATCCAAGGTCATTTAGCGAGTAAAAGGAGTCAAGAATCAAACTCATAGCTGTCTGATTCCAGAATACTTGCATTTCATTCCATGCTTCTCTTTTGGTAAATTTTACCCAAGGAAACGACCAATTAATAGGCATGTAGGCAACAACAAGGCTTAAATGTGAAACTCCGAGAGGTGAAGTATTAAGAATAGGGAATGTGATTACTTACAAATGGTTGTTACTCAGATAAAAATTAGTAAAAATTTTATAATTAACACATTTTTGTATTTTAGGTTGTCACAGTGGGACATCAGAATGTTCAACCTGTCTTGTCTATGTGGGACCATTTCTGCAAGAATTTACAATTTTGTAGTGTCCCCAGGTATTGTGTGGCAGATATTTTACTACCAACAGAGCAGCAGGATAAGCAGGAATCGAAAATTTGTGGGTCTGTTATATTTGCCTATATATACATGATTCTAACCCCCTGAAAGAAAAAGTTGTGTATGGAAGCATAAAGAACATTGACCCATGTGTGATTTAGCTATCAGTTCTGCCATTGTCTAGGTTCACCACCACTAATCTCTCAGGGTTGTTTCCATACTTTAAAATGAGATGGATTGAACTAGAAAGTGGCAAGGATCCTTTCTAAATCTGAATTTCTAGAATTCTAAGTGTACATTTCTCATTTTGGACACTGCTTGAAAGATAAAGTATCCACAAGTGTGTTTTGTAAATAATTTTTCTCAAAGTAAGTGGTAAGACCATTCATTCATTCATTAGTTCATTCAAAAAAAGTTTCTGTTGCATGTCTGCTAAGAGCCAAGTACCGAGAGGAGGACAATGAATAAAGAGAAAAATTTTCTGTTTTCCTGGAATTTATGTACTAAAGGACTAGGCTAAAGTTGAACGAATATGTTAAGTAGTAACAAGGGCCCTGGAGAAGTACAATGCGGGATGAAGGAAGCAAGTGGATCTATCTGAGCTGGGATGGTCAGAGAAGCATTTCAGAGGAGATGACATTTGAGCTGAGACCTAATAAAGGGAAGGGGTGGCTGTGACCACATCTAAAGGGAAAGTGTTCTGGGCAAAAAATGCAAAGATTTTGAGGCAGAAGCACCATCTGTGTGTTTAAGAGGAGGCAAGATCAAGTGAGCTTGGGTGGAGTGAGGGAAGGGAAGAGGAGTGGGTCAGATCATGGAGATTCTGGTAATAATTTTAGATGTCCTTTTTCCCACCTTATTTTCTTCTGTTTGAGACAGGGTCTCACTATTTTGTCCAAGCTGGCCTCAAATTCATGATCCTCCTGCCTCAGGCTCCAGAGTAGCTGAGAATACACACATATGCCATTGTACTCAGCTAGATGTCCTTCTAAGTGTGATAGCAGCCATGGAAGATTTCTGGGTTAAGTCAGAATCAGATTTGTATTTTACAAGATTATGCTGGTTGCTTTTGGGAAACAGATCAAGAAAGGGATGGATGCCAGAGAGGGAGCCAAAAGGCCAGTTAAGAAGCCACTGCTGTGGTCTGGGCAGAGGGTGAGAGCGTGCTCTACCACAGCACTACATCCACAGCCCTTTTTTAGTTTTTAGTTTTGACACAGATCTGACTAAGCTGGCCAGACTGGCCTTGAACTTGTGATCCTCCTGCCTCTGTATCCTAGTAGCTGGGGTTACAGATGTGTGCCACTGCATGTAGCCAGGCAATAGATTTTTGTTTTTTAATGCCAGGACTAATCTCATCTAATATCAATGATCAACTGAAACTATTGCTTCAAAGTGTGATTGCAAACATTTAATTTCAGATGTGGGTTTCAGACTGGAGGATGTAAGGAAGCTGTGTTTCTGTATTTATAACACAGGAAAGAAGTGTTTGTCCCCTGAGAATCATTGTGAGTGAGTAGGAGGCAAACACATCCTCTTTAAGACATAATACAGCATCCTGAGCAAATTACCTGGGTGTAATTCCATCAGTCCTCAATAAATTGAAGGGATGAGAAGTCCTGTGTATTTTTCAACGATTTGAAACATGGTTTAGGGCAATGACATGGTGGTATTACGTTACATTCTTTTTATACAGAAAGTACAAGTGAGGCTTTTAGAAGCAGCAATTTTGTACTTCAATGTCTTCCTTTATTGTCCGGTTGTTTAAAATGTTCTTTTAGCACTTATTTTCATACCTACCAAATGACAAAACTACAGTCAGTTTTGATTCCTAAATAGAGCCCCAAACTAGTATTTGACTACAGATCTAAAAAAAGAGTTGGATTGCTACCAGTGAATGATCAAAGTTGAAACTTCTACTGGAAATCCCCTGACAGCCTATGATGAAATTCAATGCTTGGCTATCTTATTCTAGGGGTCATAACCTGAATGCTTTTACACTAACAGGCAAACAATATCACAAAGGGTTTAAATTTACAGAGCAAAACACAAATTCTTCACTTTCAATTCTCCATTTTTGCACTTGTACTCAACAGTTAAATGATTAGTGACTGTATCATGGTGGCCAGTTGTGTTTAGTTGTGTTGGGGTATGTAATCTTTCTTTGAGAAACTTGATACTTATTTTCAGATGACATGCAGGTTATGATTAATCATCACCTACTACTAAAAGTTTTTGGAAGCATATCTTCAGGAAATTCTTTGATGAGATTCTTTTAGGGTTTTGCAATGGAGGGGACACTTGAGCTCAAATGCCTCTAAGTGAAGGACACCTATGGATGGGACTTTATTCTAAGTATAATCTGGGGAAATTGAGAATTACCTGGTTCACCTGCATTTCTTAATCTTTTCCAATGCACAATTTCTTATTTTTAGAAATAAGAAATGGATACAGTTTAGGCACTCAGCTAATCCTTAGGGATAAACATTGGGGTGTGAAAATGGACTTTTCCTTCTGTGAAGAATGAAAAGGTAGTGCTTTAAAGAAGTTAATTTGAGTGAATACAAGTCACAGATAAATACCTGGCACTCATTATAATTTTGAAAATCCTACTTGCTGCCATTTAGCAATAGATAGGTTATATCTACTTATTTTTAATTAGATTATTAACCAAATAGATCATGTTTAATTATACATTAAAATCCCATCCTTATTTGTAAAGTCCTTGCCAAGATTTTCCATCTTTGACACTAAAGGACAGTTTTTGTAACTTTCTAATTTCATACTTGCTCATGTGCTACTGTTTATGAAACCTACAAGGGTACTGCTGTTCTTATCTGTGCTTAAAAGGAAAGAAACAGTATCTCAGAGAGGTTTTACAAGATAATGCAGAAGGTTGCTTCTAGAGAGTGTTAGAATTCCTGGTAGCCAACCCCTGAAGTGATAGCTCAAACTGAAATACATTGTCATCAAGAAATCCTAAAGCTATGAGGAAAAATCCTCCTTTGGACACTTTTTTCATTATCAATTCCTTTCCTACCACTTTTGAATAAGACACGCTCTGTTTAAAGGAGAACAAAAAACAAGGTTTATTGGAAACATGTGATAATAAACCTAGGAATCCTTTAAAAAGAGGCTGGAGATGGCCTAACAGAGTTCAGTACCACTCAGGAGCTGGACATTTTCCCAACAACTAAATATGGAAAAGTAGCAAGAAAACGTAATTCAAAAATAGTTTCAGATGTGCACATTTTAACATTATGGTCAGTAAATACTCGAGAAAACCACAGAAACTTGATAAGAAGTGGATTCTTAAGTCACAAGATGGCAAATGTCCTAAGGATTAGCTACAGTACTTTGATCTCCAAATTCCAAGTGCAGATTTGGAGTCTGTGGTAGGGGCTAAAATCAAATATTTAAAGCATTTTGCAAAAGACAGAAGTGAAAAAAAATGAGTAAAAGGCTGCATAGGAGGAGAGCCTCCTGAGAGAGTCTGAAGTTACAAGCTTGCCAAATAAGCACTTTATTTAAAAAAATCACATTCACATGACCAAATTAGAGAATTGAAGCAATTAGATTACAAAAATGTAGGCAACCGTTATTTGCCTGAAAACTCCTGATAACTGAGGCAAAGGTGCCATTTTTCACATTCCACCGCTTGGATAGCTGCCATGAGCTGTTCCTCCATTGGCTCATGCTGACTGTCCTTTCCACATTGTGCTTGTGGGGGTTGCCATGGTGGGTGAGGGAGAGGTTCTTCATGTGAACGCATGCTAGCTGACAATTTTCCAGTTCTCCAATCCATTCACTATACATTCATGTGGTAGAAACTGCTAGGACCTGAGTATATAATAGTAAAGTGTTTGGAGAAGGTATGAAGGGTGTGCACAAGAGAGATGATCTCTGTCTACACAGGGGTAAAAGGTCAGGTGGCAGAGAAGACACCAAAATATGCAACCACAGTCAAGGATTATGACAAGTGTTATGACAGGAGAAATGCCAGGAACACATTGCAAGGGTAGTTATCCCAGTCAAGGGGCCAGGAAAGCCCTCCTAGGAGAAATTGAGTCAAGCTCTAATTAACAACTAGTCAAAAACAAAGCTTCAAAAATCCTCTAAATAACCCCAAATCCTTTAGGTACAATACACACCATTCCTTAAATACTACTACTACTACTAATAATAATAATTGCAGTATAGGGGATTGGACCCAGGGGTGCTCTACCATTGAGTTACATCTGCAGCAGCCCTGTTAAATGTTTATTTTGACACAGGGTCTCTGCTTATCAGGCAATATATTTTTTTTTTATTCAATAGCCTGATGATTGTGTTTTCTTTGGTATTTTTAGTTGTAATTAGAAAGGGGTTCCTGGTTCCAAGTTCACAAGAAAGTTTACTTATTTCTGCTTTCCCATATTTTTTGACTTTATTGATTTGCATCTTTGATTTTTTTGGAATTTATCTTACAATATGATAAGATAGTATCTAACATTATTGCTTTCTAAATGAGTGATCAGTTCTTCAATATTACAACCAGAATGAGGATGAAGTTAAAATTCATAAATTTGGCCTCATAGGGATATTAATTAACTTTTGAAAAAAGAGACTTTTGTGTTAATTATTACGGAAGAGCCACTGATAAATATTAAAGAAAATTTTGGAGGAATAGTAGACTTTTAAATATAAGACTAGGGGATTCTTAATTTTAAAAGAATAGGATTTCTTAGATGTGTTGGATTGAGGAGAACAAACGACCTCTTTTTTGTTCATATGAGAACTATAAATATTGGGCCCAACTCTCCATAAAGCACCATTGGGCCTTGGTGGCAATTTTGAACATGTTACTCTGTTGGAGTCCAGCTTAGAGGCTTTAACAAATGTGATTATGTGTATCCTTTAGCAGGCAAGCATAATTAGTATTGGTTTTAGTACAGTGTATTTGAATAAGAACTTTCTACAAAGTCAAGTCAGATTTAAGCAATGGTCCTTCAGGAATTTGTACAGTATTGGCTTTTTACATTAATTGGTCTCTTAATAATTCATCTACATAAGCACTGAATTTACATTCATTTATCAGAGCATGAAGAACTGCTCCTTAATGGGCTATATTTTTGTTTGTTTCTTGACCCAAATGGTAAAATATGAATTTTATCAACTTTTGCTTATTAAAATAATTTTCATAGAAAAACAGAAAAAGCAGCACAAACATTTTCTATGAGAATAAACAATGTCATTGAAGGGCTGGAGGTGTATTTCAGTGATAAGCATGCCTGAGGCCCTGGGTGTGATCCCCAGCACTGCAAAAAAATGTCATTTAAATCATCATAGATATAATGTACTATCATCAAATAGTCTAAGGTTATATTTAAAAAGGATTGGCCACATTCTAGAAAACAGTTTGGCAGTTTTTGATAAAGTTAAACAAACACTTACCATGTCACTCACTTCCCAGTATTTACCCCAGATAAATGAAAATTTATATTTATACAAAAACCTTTACATGAGGGCAGGGGATATAGCTCAGTGGTAAAGCACTTGTGTAGCATGTACGAGACCCTGGGTTCAATTCCCAGTACTGCAACAAATAAAACAAACTGTGCATGAATGCTCAGAGCAGCTTTATTTGTAACAGTACAAAATCTATTAAAAAACCAAATGATATTTAGCAGGTGAGAGGATAAATGAATAAACAATTGTGGTACATCCATAACATGGAAAAATATTCAGCAATAAAAAGAAATGAACTGTTGAAGCACATGACAATTTGGATGGATATCAAGAGCATCATGCTGAGTGAAAAAGCCAATTTCACAAGATTACTTTTGTATGATTAAATTTATGTGACATTCAAAAAATAACAAAATTATAATGCTGGAAAACAGATTAGAGGTTCTCAGGGGTTAAGACTTGGGGGAGGGGACTTGGGCTGTGGCTCAGTGGTAGAGTGCTCATCTAGCATGGGTGAAGCCCTGGGTTTGATGCTCAGTACTACATTAAAAAATATAATGAAATAAAGGTATTGTGTCCATTTACAACTAAAAAAAATAAAAAAAAAAGACTCAGTAGAGGGAATGACTCTAAAAAGATAACATTAGGGATAGCTTCCAAGTTTCTTTAGGACAATGGACAAGTTCTGTATCTTGATTGTGGTGGTGGGTAAATAAATCTGTACATGTGATTTCATAGGAAAATATGTAAAAATTGAGTGTGTTTCAAAACTGGTGAAATCTGAGTAAGGTCTATAGTTTAGTCAACAGTCTATATTCACATCAGTTTCCTGGTTTGGCTAACTGTACTATGCTTCAGTGAGATGTTATCATTGGCGGAAGCTGGGTGAAGGGTACCTTGAACTTGGCAATTCTTTGTAGTATTTTTGTAACTTCTAGGTAAGTTTCAAGTTATTTCAAAATAAAAAGTTAAAAATTAGGCCAGATCTTGGGAAAAAGACTATTGAGGGAATCACCTTTTTTTTTCTTTTGATGTTGATATTTACTTTTAGAATTTAGGTAATGTCTTCTAGAGGTAGGAAATTTGGTGAATAGGACTCAGACTTCATCATATGGTTTATTAATTTGTTCCTGTGCTACACAGAGGTGGTGCAGAGAGAGAAGGGGGAGTCATGAAAAAAAAAATCAAGATACGACATGAGCAAATCTCTTTTTATTTCCTAGCACTTTAGCTTAGATACTGTGTGACCTTTGATAATGCTCTTAATCCTTGTCTTAGTATTTTAAGGTATGAAATAGGATTACAATATCTTTGTATTTTTAATAAAACTGCTAAATGAGGTATGTGAGGTAACTCATAAATATGATTTAAAATTTAAACCATGAAATTTTGTTCCTGTTGATGTAACACCAAGTAGCCTAACTCCTGACCTTCTGTTTTGCTCAAGTTCAAGAGAAGATTTCTTACTTAAATATAGCTTTTAAACTATAGTCCTATCTCTAATGCAGATGTAAGAAATAGACATTGGATGGACTAGCTAGTCTAGCTAGTCATGGTGAATTAGTAGAAAAGTGATCAAAAGCCAAAAATTAAAGAAAGGCACACTCATCTTGTTCCTGACAGCTGTGAGATCAACATTTAACTCTTTGTAGTTCTTTCTTTTAACCCAGGATGGGTGTGGAGGGGAATTATGCACTTTTCCTTCCATGATATTTTTATTTTTAATCAGGTTTATTTCTCATAAAGAAGATGGTTCTAATCCCACCACTTAGGGAGGCTGAGACAGGAGAATCGCGAGTTCAAAGCCAGCCTCAGCAACGGCGAGGCGCTAAGCAACTCAGTGAGACCTTGTCTCTACATAAAACACAAAAAAATAGGGCTGGGGATGTGGCTCAGTGGTCGAGTACCCCTGAGTGCAATCCCCAGTACCAAAAAAAAAAAAAAAAAAAGAAGATGGTTCAGCAGCATTTTCAAGGGAACCTTTACTTAAGTCTCAAAGTGAGGAAAACCAAAAGTCCTTTACCAATTCTGGCCAGTGGAATTAGGATAACCTCTTTCATGGCATTGAACATTTTCTAGAAAATGCCGAAAATCTGGATACTAAAAAGAAACCCACATTCAATGTAACACTAATCTGTTAATAAATTCATTTTTCCTGCTCCCTCATTATTCTTCCATGTGTAGATTAAACGGATTACGCTGTAATTAAATTTGACTCTAACGAGAGGCAGTGCTTCAGAGCAGTGAGCTCTGGGAGGCCAGCCTTCTGTTCCTAGCTTCACTGCTGCTTATAGCTGAGGACAAAGCACCCACTTCATGGTGCCTCAATTTTTCCATCTATAGAGTGAGATAAACAATGTCTCAGAGAGGCATAGTTCTGCTTTATGAGCTCCATTTTCTAATTGAGCTCCAAATTCCTTTTTAGAAAGGTACTCTTTGAAGAATTAAACATGTATTTATATTGTTGTTGTGACTCTTAATAGAAATGAAGCTTTAAAATCTAATTTTAAAAGCCTCCTACTGCACAGTACATTATCCATGTTCTTAAATACTGCAATCAACTGTGCACTGCGATGTTTATTAAAGAAAAAAAAAACATTGCAAAGACATATTATAGAACATTTTCAAAGCTTCATGCCGCAGTTTAACTGTAGGACTTTCACTGAAGTTAATGGGACTCATACAGGCAAATTCCAAGCACCACTTTGAAAATTTACCCCATAGTGACAGTTTAATGCTTCTTATTGATCATAAGTTTTCAGACAACATCTCAAGGCAAAAAGGGACAATTTCTCAAAGGAAATAAATAATCT
Organism: Geosciurus inauris; assembly: GCA_004024805.1. NCBI lineage: Eukaryota > Metazoa > Chordata > Mammalia > Rodentia > Sciuridae > Geosciurus > Geosciurus inauris. The sequence continues at coordinate 102,713 of PVHX01004863.1, read as the reverse complement.
TTAATGAAATAAATCTGTATTGCAATCATTATAACTAATAAGAGTCTGGAACCATCTTTTGGTTAGAAGGCTCTCAGGAATTGCTTTCTGGTGATAGTTACCAATGGGGCTGTAAAAAAGTTTCCATCACATTATAATTCTAGTAGCTCATAGGAAATAACACATTTTATTTTTAAATTTGAAAATTTGTGTTTCTAAGGGAAGAAATATAGATACATGGAAAATTCAGAATTATTCCCTTATATTTATGCTTCTCTTCCTTAGAATGGGTAATGCTTTGTATATGGCTGATAGGAAGTCCAAGTAGGCATGTATTTTTAGAAAAATTATTTATTTTACTTAGGTATGCGTGATAGCAGGATGCATTTTGATTCATTGTACACAGATGGAGCACAATTTTTCGTTTCTCTGGTTGTACATGATGTAGAATCACATCATATATGCAGTCATATATGAAGCTATGATGTCCATCTCATTCTACCATCTTTACTGTCCCCATGCCCCCTTTCCTCTCCCTCCCCTTTGACCAAAGTTCCTCCATTCTTCCATTCCTCTCCCTCATTATGGATCAGCATCCACTTATCAGAGAGAACATTTGGCATTTGGTTTTTAGGGATTGGCTTACTTTGCTTAGCGTGATGTTCTCCAATTCCTACCATTTACCTGCAAATGCCATAATTTTATTCTCTTTTATTGCTGTGTAATATTCCATTGTGTATGTATACCACAGTTTCTTTATCTATTCGTTTATTGAAGGGCATCTAGGTTGATTCCACAGTTTAGCTATTGTGAATTGAGCTGCTATAAACATTGAAGTGGCTGCATCTCTGTAGAATGCTGTTTTTAAGTCCTTTGGGCACAGACCGAGGAGTAGGATAGCTGAGTCAAATGGTGGTTTCATTCCAAGTTTTCTAAGGAATCTCCATACTGCTTTCCAGATTGGTTGCACCAATTTGCAGCCCCACTAGCAATGTATGAGTGTGCTTTTTCCCCCACAACCTCGCCAACACTTATTGTTTGTATTCTTGATGATTGCCATTCTGACTGGCATGAGATGAAATCTTAGGGTAGTTTTGATTTGCATTTCTCTAATTGCTAGAGATGTTGAACATTTTTTCATATGTATGTTGATTGATTATATATCTTCTTCTGTGAAGTTTGTGTTCAGCTCTTTGGCCCATTTATTGATTGGATTGTTTTGTTGGTGTTAAGTTTTTTGAGTTCTTTATATATCCTGGAGATTAGTGTTCTGTCAGATGTGCCTATGGCAAAAATTTGTTCCCAGAATGTAGGCTCTCTATTTACTTCATTGTTTCTTTTACTGAGAAAAAGCTTTTTAGTTTGAATCTATCCCATTTACTGATTCTTGATTTTACTTCTTGCACTATAGGAGTCTCGTTAAGGAAGTAAGGTCCTAAGCCGATATGAAGATTTGGGCCTACTTTTTCTTCTATTTGGTGTAGGGTCTCTGGTCTAATTCCTAAGTCCTTGATCCACTTTGAGCTGAGTTTTGTGCATGGTGAGAGATAGGGGTTTGTTTTCATTTTGCTGCATATGGATATACAGTTTTCTCAGCACCATTTGTTGAAGAGGCTATCTTTTCTCCAATGTATGTGTTTGGCCCTTTGTCTAGTATAAGATAACTGTATTTATGTGGCTTTGTCTCGGTGTCTTCTATTCATTGGTCTACATGTCTGTTTTGGTGCCAGTACCACAGGCATGCTTTTTATTGCCTAATTAATGTTCTTGTTATTAAACTATATATTCATATTGGGCTTGGCAGCAACCTCCTGGGGCTTCGACTGGTGACCTTGCATCTTAGTGGACATGGCTCTCAGGGCAAGACCTCTACTTGTCTCCTCTATCTCCTCTTAATATTTTCCCCACTCCTCACTGAGCTCCAGTCACAGTACCATGTGTCTCCTCCTTGTACAAACCAAGCTCATCAGGTCTCAAGAATTTTGGCAATTATTCTTCCTTGTCCTGGAAATATATGTGCCTAAGTATTTTCACAGCTGACTGCCTTTTAAGATTGAGGTTAACTGAGTGTCCACTCCTTAGAAAGACTGTTGGACCACCTAATCTAAGGTAGCCTCTGCTCACTGTTTTATTCTCCAGTATCCAGAACCATGTGTACACATAGTAGAAATTATATAAATATTTTTTTTGATGACTGAGATCAAAACCTAAGAGTTATCTTTTGCTCCTTTGTCTTATGCAATTAGTCATGATATTCTATAGCCTTTAACATCACGACATCAGCCTTTATCACTTTTCCTCTGTATCCCCATAAATAGCATTCTCTTCTCTGGTTTTGCCTTTCCTTAAGGGCACAGGAAACCAGATTTTTATAGGTGGGGGACCATGTTTTGTTTGTTTTTGTATTCTTTGTACTATGATTGTGTTTGGCACATAATTACTCTGTGAATGAATCTTCTTATATAACACATGATATAGTATAAACTATTAGTAAAATATATCATAGTTTATAGAAGGAGTGGGAAATAATCTTTAGTTATTAATTTTCCTTTAAGAGTACTCTCTGTATGGTCAAAACACATCAGTTAATCAAACTACCTTATAAGTTCAAGTTTGTGTATAAGGTCAACAATGTTTTAAACAATTACCTAAATTACCAATAGTCTGTTAGTGTTAAGAAACATCTGAAGGCATTTCTGGGAGTGACATTACTTATCCTTGAACATGTCTTCAATTTGAAAATACCAAGGGAACTTCATGATAACACTGCTCAAGAATATATGTGATTTGATGTAGGACACATAAATCTATTTATTCTCCAATTTCCCCTTCAGGTTAGAGATAAATAATAAGTCATTTGACTTAGTGGTTATAAATAAGGCTGATATTGCTATTAATGTTATTTTGTTAAACCTGGTTTCTTACTCAAAGATCTTGAATTACATAAATGTACCATGTTTTTCATTTATAAGTTGATGATAATGGATAAAGTTCAATTAAATTTAATTTTAAATTGCTAACAAGCAATAGGGCGATCTTTTTTTTTCATAGCTGGGCTGGTTAAATTTTCTAGAATGAAATCATGAAAAAGAAATCTTGGTTCTTCTGCCATCCACCTTTCTAACTTTGGGAAAGTTTCTTAAGCCCTACCTTACTTCCTGATCTATAAAATGGGACACTATGGTACTATATAGTGTTAAATAAGATAATATGGATAAAATACTTAGAGCAGTCACTAGCATATAGCAATTCTCAGTAACTAGAAGCTACTGTTACCTAAAGGGAGTAAAATGGCTTAATGTTCTGTGGTCAATCAACCAGGTTTTATTGTCCTCATGTGGTCCAGTCTATCATCTGAGGGAGTCTATGTGCACCGAAGGAATTGGAACACTTAGAAGTTGAGAGAAGTTGCAGGAGAGTGTATGGCTGGCAAGAAATAACCTGTGAGAATACAGTTTTTACTAAAGGGGAAAAGAGATTAGAGGATGTAGAAAATAGTGCAGTTTAAGAGCAGGTCTCTCAGAAGATGGACAAGACAGAGAAGTGGAAATATGATATCTTGAATCTTTAATTCACAAGCCAGTGGCAATTCTGAAGAGTCTCTGATCTATACTTTTGAACACATTAGTAGTTAATGTGTTTCTTTTTAATATGATGAAATCATCACAATGGAATATTACTTAGCCATAAAGAATGATGAAATTATGGTATTTGCTGATAAGTGGATAGAACTGGAGACTATCATGCTAAATGAAATAAGCCAATCCCCCAAAACCAAAGGCTGAATGTTCACTCTTATATGTGGATGCTAACACACAATGTGGGGATGGGGGAATAGAAGTTCATTGGATCAGACAAAGGGGAACAATGGAAGGAAGGGAGGATGAATGGGAATAGGAAAGAGTAGAATGAACCAGGCATAAATTTCCTATATTCATATATGAACACACAACCAGTGTATCTCCACATCATGAACAACCACAAGAATGGAAAGCTATACTCTATGTATGTATAATATGTCAAAATACATTCTTCCATCATATATAACTAAAAAGAACAAATAATAAAGAAAAAAATAAGATGAAATCACAGATTTACTAGTATAGCTTCAGTCATGTGGTTGATCTTAATAAAGTCTTTGATTTTTTTTTTAGCCAAGTTTTAAACTGGCTATATTTTCTATTAAAAACACACTTGTTGGTACTTTCCTGAGGAACTGTTATCTCAAGTTGAAGACATCTATGCTCAGTTCACGGGGGAGATGACATGCTGTGATTTGCCTGCTTCATCCTCTTGTGGAAATACTACACTGAAGGGAAACTTAAAATAGCCATAAGAAATCAGCTTACATTTAGCATCAAATACAGATTCAAGATTAATAGCAGGCTGGTATTTTCTGCTTCACTGAGACACCCTACAAGACTGAAAAAATATGGCCCTGTTATATCTGTCTTTAGAAGGAGTCACCAAGGAATCCAAAAAAAGCCACTGTTAGAAGTAATTTGTTGGCTTTCTGACATCTCAGGCTCATTATTGTGATCTAAATATCAGCCTTTGATACTATTTGCAGTTTCCGGGTAGGTCATTAATGAAAACAGAATGGAAAAAACAATGACTATGAAATCAGTTTGAGACTATTCGTACATTCTTGATACTGATGTTATAGGGTGAATAACTTGTGTTTGGATGTAGAAAAATCATAAAGCACCCAGCCCAGGCACGTGAAGGGCAGTTCAGGCAGCCATTCCAAAATACATTCAACTCTCCAAATTAGTAATGCAGTGATCATTGCCTGCAGATGTAGAAATGTTATTATGAAGAATACTAGAGGGGTTATATAAATTGAACACACAGGCATAAGGAAAAATTTTATATTATAGATAAGGTTTTACCAATTTTCAAAGCAAATAATATTCAAAACCAAGTGGCAAAAATTCAAAATAGTAATGAAAGAAAGTTCCTAATTAAAAAGAATCAAACAGACTTTTCCCTTAGGTTATAGGTGTTTAAAATATGTTTTCTGAACACAAGTATCTGATATTATGATTTTTTTAAGTCAATGAATTTTTAAAATGGTCTTGGTTTGGCTCAAGTTCAGTGGGTAAGGAAGGTGGGCAGTCCTGAAGGGGTCCTCTATTGTAGGAAAGGATGTCACTGGCATGCTTAAGGAGAGCATTTCCCACATTGAACGTATAACATCCAGCCTACCACAGTCTTTTCTTTTCTTGAATCCTCAAGAATTTCTAAAAATATTTGGATGTGTATTTTGCATGTTCAGAGTAATCAAATCTTAGAAACAGACAAAGTCTTAAGAAGTTTTAGCTACATTTCCAAACTCCCACTCAGAACAGCTATTATAGACAGATGAGAGAGATGTGCTATTCCTTTTTTCATTTTGCAAGTATAAATTTGGTTGAACAAGGGAACTATAGGGCTCACTTTACCATTTTTACCAGTTTATCAAGCACTTTTATGGACCAACTAAACAAGCCTAGAAAGGGCCTCAACAGTCATCTAGTCTAATCTCCTGTCTTGAAGCAAGTGACATTTGATTCATCTGTTTGGGAAAAGGCATGATTATTCCACTGTAAATACATATATGGTCTTTGTTTTAATTGTAATTCATTATTTATTTACCCCTGGAATTTTATTTCAAAGCAATTAATTTACTTGATATAAAATATCCAGTGGAAGAAAAGGCCTGGAGACTTAAAATTGCAATCATGCCCAAACCATGTCATACTATGTTTGTGAAGTCATTATTGATGGGTGTAAAAGCAAGTAAAATGACAGATAACATCATTTTTAAAAAATATTTATTTTTTGGTTGTAGGTGGACAGAATGTCTTTATTTTATTTTTATGTGGTGCTGAGGATCGAATCCAGTGCCTCATGCGTGCTAGGCGAGCACGCTACCACTGTGCCACAACCCCAGTCCCAGATAACATCATTTTTAGAACAAGACCTGCAAGGATCTGAGGCAGGAAGAGACAGATTAAAGGACAAGGATGTTCTTATATACCCATCTCTGAAAACAGCTATCAAAAGGCTGCAGGCATCTGGGAAAGAACTTTCTTTTTAGCTTGGAGGCCAGAAATACATTGGCATTGCCTCTGGAATTGGAACAAAACCAATTTTTAATTGGTTTTAAAATCTGGAATGGAACATTCCTGCAGTCATCCATGAACCGACCTTATCCTGTAGAAGTTGAGTGAGTCTTGGCCAACCATCTGCCTTGTGAATTGTTTTGTTTGGGCACCTTATGGGACAGAGAGTACTTGTTGTGCAGTAGTTTTACATCAAGTTGCAGTCCTTCATAATGTTGCTCAAGTGGAGGATGTGAAAGAGAAAAAATCTCCTGGGAGAAAAATCCAATGTCTTCACCAATATGCCTTGGAGCTGGATGGACCCACAAGACTGGGAAGTGCCACCTGCTTTCCGCCATACTTCAGCACAATGACTTCCAAAAAGAAGTGCAGCTTATGCTTGGAGATGAGAGACAGCTGAGCAAATAGATTGCATTAATGAAGGCCAAACAGTGTATTTTTAAGATTGATTTAACTTCAAATTTCACTATATTCACAATTTAAAAATCCAAATTTCCATAAATTCTGGTTGCATTTTCGTGAAGTGTGCCTACTGTGAAGCAAGTGTGGAATAAAGGTTTATTTCTAATAATGTCCATGAATAAGGAGTCAGTTTCCTTCCTGAATCCATCTGCTCCCACCACAGGGAACGTAAGTAAAGGAGGAAGCTAAAAGAATGACTCACCAATTTCTAAAACAAAATGGAAAACCTATTGTGGATGAATAAGATAGTTTAAACTACCTTGTAAGTTAAAACCCCCCATTCTCAGCTTGGAAATAGTTGAACCAAGTAAGTCTCACAGGAACTTCTAGCATTTGAGTTTGAATGACTGCCTAAGAAGCAAGACAGATAAAAGAGCAAGAAAATCAAATTTAGCTGTCTAATGATAAGAATAGATTTAATATACAGGGTTTTCAATTTTATGATGTTTTTATATCTGGATTATATTCCTGGGAGATGCAAGACATTAACTCCAGAGTGCTTTATGGCATCTTCATAGAGAAGTAAAATTTCAAGTCAGAACCCAGCATAATGGAGTCCCTGTGGAACGACAGCAGCAAGGGACATGCAGAGATCTGCTGTTTATTTGGGAATTGTGGTTTGGAGTCAATCAGACGCTTATGTCTAAAGTCATCAAAGCAAAAAGTAAACCATACTTGCAATCTTTCTTAAAGTATACTAATAAGCATTATTCGGAATAATAAAATAGTATCCATTCCAGTCTATCAAGAGCATAACCTGGTGTCCTATTTTGGACATGAAAGAGTTTTTTTATCTTTCCACATTTTCTTGTTGGTGAATTATGGTTGTACATAATGATGGAATTGGTTGTTACATATTTATACATGCACACAATATAACAATATAATTTGGCCAATATCACGCTCTAACACTTCCCCTCCTCCCTCACTAGCTCCCTCCCTACTCCTTTTCTCTACTCTACTATTCTCCCTTTGATTTCCAGGAGATATCCCAGCCCCTATCTTTATTTTCCTTTTTCCTCAGTAGCTTCCACATATGAGAAAACATTCAACCCTTGACCTTCTGAGTTTGGCTTATTTCAGTTAACATGATGGTCTCAAGTTACATCCACTTTCCTGCAAATAACACAATTCCCTTTTTCTTTACAGCTGAATAAAACTCTGAAATTTTTTTAATACTTAGTGAAGTCAATGCCTCCCTAATTCAAGGAAATGCTACCTTGAATATGTTATTAATATAACTTATTTGATATGAATGTGTGTTCTAGAATAAGATTACTTGGCTCCAATCCCAGATCTGCCACTCACTACCTGTAAGACTTTCTGAAACTTACTATGCCTCTCTTTGCCTCAGTTTCTTCATTGATAAAATGTAGATATAAAAATATCTACTGCACTGTGTCGTGATGAGGATTAAATGAGTCAACACTTAAGACACCAGTATCTGGTTTGTGGGAAGTACTCCACAGGTATGAGCATTTCATATTAAATGAATGTTACAATACAGGAGACAAGTATGCAGTATCATAAATCCAGGCTCTGGGACTTTTATATTTACCTATAACACAGAAGGGCTTTCGGGCAAATCTCAGTCTTCCTTGCCATCCTCTATATCGACAACAGCAACCTGCTGACCAGATTCGAATGATGAACTCCAGGCCAAAGACGACAATCATCACGAACTCCTAAAATATCAGATAAGACATGTCAGAGAGAAGCACCACGGAGCAAACCACAATAAAAATCTCTGAATATTTCTGGGCTTGTCCTCCAGCCCTAGCTAAACATGATGGACAGTGAATCCTTGTATTGTCTGCATTTACTACCATGGGAAACTATTCCTTTTCAAGTCACTAACATTCAACATTTAAGAATCAGTTTCAACACTAAACGCGCAGGCTGAATAATGTTTCTATCTCCTCCGTAACATAGAGTGTAGCTGAGATTAGCTATTCAGGAACGTGAAATATTTGAGTTGAAGAGTGGACCTAAAATATAATTGCAAGTTCTACTTAAAACAAAGCTTCCTTTTGTGCAAGGAATGACACAATCCTTAAGCTTTTAAGAGCTGTTCTCAGAGAACAAGAAGTAAATATTTAGGGGTAACTGAGCTCTTTTGTTACAGTGTCAAAATCTCCTTATAAAACTGATTTTTCTAAAGCATCACTGTGTGTGGCATGTATATCCATTGCCAGAAATGAGACCCTGAATCCTCTGAGTCTGAAGCTTGTTAATTATTATGCTGCCCTTTGGCAACAGCTGCCTGAAAAACAACACCTGCGCCAGCAAAATGACTTTGAGATTATTTAGGAAGAGTTGTGAGTTAACCCTGGGGAAAGGCCAGCTAAAGTGGCTCATTAAACAGTCAGTCATAGAAGGAAAAACCAAACAGAATTTGAAAAAGGAAAGTATCTCTGGAGCAAACTTAGCAGAGTCACTTGTCCCTGTAGGGACATGTATTGAATTTATTAAATTTTTTTTTTTAATAATTATCTTTCTAGTTTTTAAACAAGGATTGACTCAGCATTTACAATGTAGGCAATGTTTATTAATTGATTTTTATTACAATGGCTTAATTGTAAAAGTGGAACAACACTTTATTGAAACTTCCAAACATCACAGACATACAGAGCATTATATAAAGACTGCAATCCACTCCTCACTCTCTCATCCCACTCCCAAGACAAAAACTGTTACCAAATTTATAAAAATGGCATTTTTGTTGCAAGTTTCAGGCAAATGTCTGTTTCTTTAGTTAGAGCATGTGATGATGTGCTGCACTTTTTTAAACATCTAGTAGAGACACATCGTTCTATCCTTCTGTTATTTTGTACTAAATAATCCCCAAATATTTCTCATGATGGGAAATAAATTTTCCATATCATCACTCCTTATTCACAGTGGCTTAGAACTTCTCACAGGATAAATCTCCGAAGACAATGTTATGCACAGATCACCAAATATGATCAACATATTTACTGATTGAGGATCTAAGGGTTTTGGTTAGTTTTGGCTTTGTTTTGGTTTTAAATGCATATCTGAGTAATTCAGTCTATTTATTTAATAAAGCTTCAAAAATGTCTGATCATCTGTTTTCATCTGGCACATGTTTCCACATATAGAAACCATGCTAAGGCCTAAAGTACCCATGTAGCTGTATCTTTGTCCACTGTAAGTTTAGTGGAAGGTCTGTTTTTTCCTTAACCCTGTCCTTGACTCCTACTTATTCCAGGAAGTTTGGTACTCTGGCTGTAAGACATTGTGTTTGAAGGATACCTAAGAAAACCTGAAATGTGACCTGAGCCCCCTGGTAGTACTATGTAATGATTTTTATTTTTCATGGAAATAGATGGTATCAACAGATGTATAATCACTGTTCTTAAAAAAAGTATGCCAAGGTCTCTGTGTTATTTCTATAGTTCAGTGAGGCAGGGTAAATTCTACTTGCAAATTATTTTCTTGAGGTCCATTTTCAAAAATATTGCTTGTTGCTGTCCCCCACTCCCCATTTTGTTTTTAATTTGAGCTTTTTTTTTTTTTTTTTTTTTTTTTAATGACAGGCCAAAAGAGTTTACTGTTGAAATTAACCAAATTTTTAAAGGAAAATTATGCCAATTTCACACAATTCTTTCCAGAAAGCAGTAAAGGAGAAAACACTTCTGGATTCATTTTTCTAAAAGAGACAGGTTCTCATTATGGTTCTCAGGCTGGCCTTGAACTCCTGGGCTCAAGCAATCCTTCTGCCTCAGTGTCCTGAGTAGCTGGGACTACAGGTGTGTGCTGCTTCACTTGGTTAAAGAATACAAAAACAAAACAAAACAAAAATGACAAACCAATATCTTTAATGAAATTAGATGCAAAAATCCTCACAATATTTCAGCAACTTGGACCCATCAATGTATAAAAATATATATACCATAAACAAATAGAATTTATTCCAGGTATTCAAGGACAGTTCAATATTTGAGATCAATGAATATAATGCATTATATCAATAAACAAAATAACCTTATCAACTGATGCAAAAAAAGTCTTTGACAAAATCAAATGTATATTCATGATAAAACTCTCAACAAGTTAGGAATAGAGAGTGATTACCTCAAGTTGATAAATCATATCACAAAAACCCTACAGCAAACATCATATTTAATGGCGAAAGACTAGTTACTTTCCTCTAAAATTAAGAACTAGGCAAGAACATTTACTTTCAATACTTTTATTCAACATCGTTCACTAAGTCATAGTCCTTGCAAGAGGCAAATAAAAGGCACACAGTTGGGAAAGGCAAACATAAAATGTTCTCTATTCGCAGATGACATGATTGTCAACAGAAAATCTCAAGAAATGAGATTTTCAATAGTAATCTCAAAGACACCCAGAGAATTAATAAACAAGTTCAGTGAGGTTGTAGGATATATGACCACGATGAAAAAGTCAATCACATTTCTCTATACTAACAATGAGTATGTGGGGAATTAAAAACATGATATTATTTATAGTTATCCCAAATAAAAATAAAAATTAAAATTATTCTTAGAAAAACGTGCAGTTTATGTATGCTGAAAATTACAAAATGTGATGAAAGAAATCAAAGAAGACTTAAATAAATGGGGTGAAATACCATGTTCATAAATCGCAAAACTTGACATAATTAAAGTTGCTAATTCTTCCCAAACTGATCTATAGATTTGATGAAATTCTTCTCAATATCTTAGCAAAGCTCTTTTGGAGATAGAAATAAACTTATTTTAAAATGATACGGAAATTCACAAGACCTAGAAAAGCTAAAACAAAATAAAGAAGAATAAAGCAAAAGGAACCACTTTATCTGATATTAAGGTCTACTATATAATTCCAGTAGCCAAGATAGAGTGGTATAGGCAGAGGGATGGATGTATAAAACAGTGGAGCAGAATAGAGAACTCAGAAATTGGTCTATGCAGACATACTAATCTTTTGTCAAAGTTGCAGAAGCAATTCAATGGAGGAAAAACAGTCTTTCAAATAAATGCTGGAGAACTGGATATTCATAGGCAAAAACAACAATGATGACCAACAAAAACAAAAACAAAACAAAACAAATCAAAAAAACCCTCAATCTATACCTTACACTTTATACAAAAATCAATTAAGGACTGGTAGAGTAGCACATGCTTGTAATCCCAATGGCTTGGGAGGCTGAGGCAAGAGGATCATGAACTCAAAGCCAGCCTCAGCAACTTAGCAAGACCCTGTTTCAAAATAAAATATAAAATGGGCTGGGGATGTGGCTCAATGGTTAGGCACCCCTGGGTTCAATCCCCAGTACCTACCTCTTCCTCCCCCAAATCAAGAAGGATCCTGGTCTTAATTGTTAGATAGAAACAGTAAATTTTTTAGTGAAAAGTATAAGAGAAGATTTTGGGGACTTAGGCTAAGCAAAGAGTTCTGAGACTTTACACTCAAATCACAATTATTAAAATGAAAATTTGATAAATTAGACTGAATCAAAATTAAAATGTTTTGCTCTGTGAAAGCCCATGTATAGATGAAAAGTTGAACTACAGACTAGGAGAAAATATTTGCAACCCACATATTTGATACTAGTATCTAGCATATTTAAAGAAATCTCATAACAGAGAACCAAACCTTCAATAACAAAATTGTCAAAAGATATGAACAGGATATTTTTAGTAAATGTGAAAACAAAGGGACTATATTGCTGACAAATAAGCATGTGAAAAGATATTTGACATCATTAGCCATCAGAGAAGTGCAGATTAAAACCACAATGAGATATCACTACACAGTTATCAGAATGTCTAACATAAAAAATAGTGATGGACAATATTGACAACACAAAATGCTACAGAGGATGTAGAGAAGCTGGGTCACTCAAACATTCTGGCGGGAATGTAAAACAGTATAGTCCCTTTAGAAAATAGTTCAGCAATTTCTTATAAAACAAAACATGACTACCGTATAACTCAGTCATTGTATTCTTGGGCATTTATGCTAGAGAAATAAAAACTTATGCTTGTATAAAAACATGCACATGAATGTTCATAGCAAATATATCCACAATGGCCTCAAACTGAAAACAGCTCAGATGTCTTTCACCATGGAGTGGTTAAACAAGCTGTGTGTGGTACATATAAACCATGGAATACTATTCAACAAAATGAATGAAATACTGACTTGCACATTGGGAGCAATTGCCAGGGAATTAGGCTGAATGAAAAGAAGCCAATTCTAAAAGTTATGCACCATATTATTCCATTTATATCACATTTTTGAAATGAAAAACATTTGGAAAAAGAGAACAGATTAGTGATTGCTAGGAGCTGGTCTAGTGGGGAGAAGGGGTGGACAAATGGGAGGGAGGAGGCAGGCAACTTGAGAGATTCTTGTCGTGATGGAATGGTTGAACATCTCGACTCTGCATGTGATAAAACTGCACAGAACTAAACACACACACGTGTACAAGTAAAACTGGATAAATCTGAATAAGATCTGTGTAGTTTATCAATGTTATTATCCTGATTGTGATATCATGCTATCAAAAGGTTGTCAGTTGGGGAAATTGGGTAAAGTATACACATGATATCTCTTTATTATTTCTTACAACTGCTTGTGACTCTACAATTACATCAATAAACTTTTCAATAAAAATCTATCATCAGCCATCTAACCAAGGAAATATGTTCTGCTTCAAGTCCAGAGGCTAGATCTGATCTCACCGTGTGTTGGTTTAGTGGTGCTCTCTAAATCACCCTTTGCATAGGTCTCCTTATTTTCTTTCCAAATGAGTTAAATATATGATGTGTTCAGTTGAAATGATTTAGATTAGTAGTGGTTATTCTGGTCCTTATTTGGGCAGAAATGAGATAGATTATAGTGCCTTCATTGCTGTACCTTGGGATAAATTGGTTCACCTTCTCTCACTTGATTCTTGTTGAACTAGAAATTACATAGTATTTACTTAAATGGCTGCTGAAGAAATTAGTGAATTATAATCAGAGTACTCAATTTACTTGGAGGAAAGTTGTAACGTAAAGCTGTTGTTATTAATAGTGGCTCTATCCTTCTTTATAGAAACTACTAGAAATTTGGCTTCGGCAGCCCTCTACAAAACCAAAGGCAATGTTTGTTATTTTTATCACTGGTCTTGAAGAAATTATAGTGCTTCTTCAATAGTCCTCACATAATTTTGGGAAAGCATAGAACACTTTTCCTATTCTTGAAGATTAAGTACATACATATAGAAATTAAGAAACCTAGCCAGCCTCAGCAATGGCGAGGTGCTAAGCAACTCAGTGAGACCCTGTCTCTACATAAAACACAAGATACGGCTGGGGATGTATGTGGCTCAGTGGTCGAGTGCTGCTGAGTTGAATCTCCAGTACCAAAAAAAAAAAAAAAAGAAAAAGAAACCTAAGAGGCCATGGTAGAGTTAGACCTGAGTTCTATCTAGAATATCTATCAAGGCTACTAATGTAGCATTAAATATATTTTCTAGATATTAAATAAGCCTCTTCATATGTCACACCAGAGAACTTTGACACTATTTTATTGGTAGATATGGTTTTGTTCTACCATTTGAAATTTAAATTCCATTCTTGAAGTTATTGTGTTTTTTAGTTTCTTGAAGTATTTTTAGGTAAAGATTGATTTTTTTTTGTGGTGGAGGGTACAAACTCACAATGCCCAAAATCACATGTTCTAGTTGTTTTCTCATTAATTAATAGCACTGTTCATTAAAACCCAGTGACCTTTGTCTAATCTACAAGATGTTGCTGTGACTATTAGTTTTTTCCCGTGTTAGGCCATCAAATGGTATTTTTGTGAAGATGAAATGCCACCATTACAAGCTGTGTGACATTTGCAACAATTCTTGAAGAGCTGTGGCTAATTAGACATACAAAATTGGAACTATTGCCTTTATCCACAATATCATCATAATCAATTTCCAGCCATTTTTGCTCCTTTTTTGTGTGTGCACATACTTAAAGCAGCACAGGGCTAGCAGGCCAGCATGCCTCCTCATACAATCCCTGCAGGAAAAGACTTTGTGATGTAAACCACATTATAAATTGCAAAGAAAAACATCAGTCAGAAGAGTTGCAATTGTAATTCTTTGTAATTTAGAAAATTCTACCAGTATAATACATAGTAAGGAAATGAAATTAAGATCTAGAAATGGCTTCTTGCTTAAATCAGAAAGTGGAAAGAGATGTATAAAAGTAAAACATCTTTTTGTATTTTGTCTCTCCGAACAGCAGAAAAATATCTCAAAAACACACTTACTAACCATTACTTAAGGGACATCACATACTGGCATCAATCTGATTTTCTAAATTTTTCTTACTTTTTTGGAAGATACATTAACTATTAGTGTATTGGAAGAGAACTGCAAAGAATGGACTAATTTGCCTTGCTGTGGAAGGCACATCAATATTTTCAGAATCATGCCTGCATGGTGATGGTGGTGGTGGTAAGAATACAACAGAACTTTACCAAGGTACTGCAGGGGGTAGTGTAGGGTGTAGGATATGGACATAGAAGCTGGGTGGAGAGGGGGAAAGTAGACACAGTATGAAGGGGCATTGATGCTTCATACTTTTGGAAGCAAGGACTGAGAGTTTTGAAGGACAGTATCATTGGGACTAGCCCCTCTGGCTTGAGGCTTAGGAAGACATTGATGGGTGAATTAGTTTAAATAGCATCAGAAAATCCAATGCCTCTGTCGGCCTTCTCTATTTTTATTAGTTAATTTAAAAAAATTTCCTAAACATGATTTATCCTTTCAAGTTTTTTCACTGTTAAAATGGAATTCTCCTTCTGAAAATCAATTTGCTTAACCATATCTGTATGGCAATGTTCATTTGTCCCAGAAGTTCTTCAGAGGAGAATACTGAAGGTAGAAGTTTGAAAATGCCACATTCCAAATGATTGATTTACACTTCATTACTGAAGAAGAATTAAGGAAAGTTTTTATCGGGTATTGGGCCACACGTTGAGACCATGTGGGTCAGAGGCAGGAAGTGGATGTCCCCCATTTTTGGGGAGGATAGCACTACAAGATATGAGAACACTGGGGCATTCCTGGTCCCTGCCTCTAACCCAGGAGTTGATCCTAGTGTGGTCCTGTGCATCTCAGTTACCAGTTGGGATGCCACAATGAGAACTTCTATCCTCTCTTGTCATGATTTTACATACTTAGGGTAGTTGGTCCCTGATAGGTGCCATTGTGCCTGCTTAGTATGTGTTAGCCACCCAAATGATCCCTTCTATGTTGGTCGCATCTGCATTAGAGTGGAGGATGTCTCAGGCCTTCACCCACCATAGGGAGGATTGGTCCATGAGGCCAGACTGGTGGTATCCTCTGGGAAGGAGCCTTAGTTGGCAATGCACACAATGGAGATTATTACATATTTCCCTCTTCTTTCCACAAGAATGGAAACAGCCACACTGTGTTCTTATTGATAGTCACCACCCACCTCCAAAACCTAATTACACCTTAATTGGTTTGAAGTTGATGTTATGGGTGTGTGCATTCAGCCACATGTGCATATAGGATTGGAACTTAATCTCTGAATCATGAATTCTAAGCTGGAAAAAATTGACAACAGGTTGCTGCACCTTGAACTGAGTCTAGATTATCTATTCTACCATAATTTTGTGAAATAATCACAAATTAACCAGTTCAACATAGAACAGTAGCTGAGAACCCTAAATCAGATCGAAATGGAAACACTAAAAGTCTCCAAAATAAAGTCAAATCGTTTTTGTTTGATTTAAATTGCTGATTTGTCTATTTTTCATTAACCTATAGACTTTTCTTTCTCTTAAGAATTATACAAGCTTTCCCTCATACTATATGATTGACAATTTAAAACTAACACTGCTACCAGAAATAGAATTAGGCCATTCTTTTTCTTTGTTTTGTTTTTTGCAATAGAGGATGGAACCCACGGTCTTGCACATGCTAGGCAAGAATTCTATCTCTGAACTATACCCCCAGACCACTATTTTTGTTTTATAAAAAGGTACATGCAAAATTAATGGGTTTTTCTTATTTATAAGGATTTAAAATTAAAATTTAAAATATTTATAAAAATTTAAATAGAATTCCTTGAATCCAACAGATGATATATTTCAGTTGAGAGAGATATCCCTGGGCTTGTAAGACTGGTGCACATCAACCAACTGATTATCTCTTGTTGGTGACATTTGTCATGTGGGATGAGGTGGAAACCTGTGACAAGCCAAGGAGTAGGATAGCCCTTGAGCTCCTGAGGGGCTGAGTCGGGTTAGGACTGGGCCTGTTCTTGGAGAACTTTCAGAACTTTTTACTTTCCTTGCTTGGGAGTTACATCTCTGTTCTTAGAGCTGCCCACTCCTGGATAAAAGAAATTGCTCTTACACTTTGAGTTCCAGAAAATCTGCCCTTCCTTTAGGGTATTTATGTAGTTTAGTATAATTAACTACTCTGCAAGGTTCATTTTATTTATTGGTGTTCTGCTTTTCATGAATTCACTTTGCAAATGTATACCGTTACCATAAACATGCAGGGTGAACGCTGTGTTCCACCACCCTTGAGGAGAGGAAAGTGAGATATACAACCAGAAAACTCTCAAAATGCAGTGCCCTGAGTGCTGCTGGAGTGGTGGTTCTGGAGAATCCCCTTTTCCATTGTTGTGGCTCCTCTTATTAGGGCAGGTGCTCACTGGGTGTTGATGCTTCTTTCAGTTCAAGGCTTTGGGTTTGGTAAAACCCAATTAACATACTGTTTTATTAATCCATTAAGATCAAAATTCTGAAAAACAACTAGCTAGACATTCAAAAATCGGAATAAGTTAATTGACTAATTTTTTTAACTGCCTACTTCACTTTATTGACACTAATTACAATGAGAGGGTGAGTAACTTCTTCCCACAAGATGTCTTGGTATCAGTATGTGCCTATTTTGATTAAGCTAGAGGACAATTAATTGATGAATATCCATCTTATGACATATACTGCTGACTAATTTTATTTCCATTTGGGGTCATTAAATAATATCTCTTCTTTTTAACTTTTTTACTAGAAGATAGGATTTTTCACCAATGGTTATGCTTGTGTTGAGGATAGCCTAGGGAAGGGGGAAAGAATGTAAGAGATATTTGTTCTTTTTGTTTGTGCATGTTTTAGGAAGAATCTCTAAATGTCTTGAGATTTAGAGGAAATGAAGATTCAGAGTGGAGCCAAAGTGGCTCCTGAAGGTTAAACAGAAGTAGCCTGTATTCTCTTACTCACACATGAGGAAGGCAGAGCCTTCTGTTGGAGGGTCTGAGGCCTGAGAATCTCAACTGTAGGGCTGTCAGTTATATTTTGCTTGTTTTTATATTGGGTAAATGGCAGGCACAGCCTGGAAGAAATAGAAACCTGGGCTGTGGCTTTCAGAGAAGAAAAGGCTATGGCCTAGGTAGTGCTAAAGTGCAGCAGGAATGAGAACTACTTTGTATGTCCACTTGCACAAAAGCTTTCAGAACTTGATATTGGGACTCATTCAACTGAATTCATACAGACAAATGGAAGAGAGGACAGATTAATCATTGATCAAGCAGGCTTCTTAGGAAAGGGAGCCAAGGGTTACCCAGGGCATGCTAAATTGTAACCGATTTACAATAGCTAAACTATGGAGCCAACTGAAGTGCCCTTCAACAGATGAATGGATAAAGACAATATGGCACATATACACAGTGGAATATTACTGAGCCTTAAAGAAGAATGAAATTATGTCATTTGCTGGTAAATGGATGGAGCTGGAGACTATCATGCTAAGTGAAATAAATAAGCCAATCCCCCAAAACCAAAGGCTGAATGTTTTCTCTAGTGTGTGGATGCTAACACACAAAAAGGAGGAGCAGGAGGATAAAAGTTCAGTGAGGTAGACAAAGGGAAATGAAGGGAAGGGTGTTGGGGATAGGAAAAGGAAAGATAGTGGAATGAATCTGACATAACTTTTCTACGTACATATACAAATATACCACAGTGAATCTCACCATCATGTACATATCCAAGAAATTAATATAAAAATAAATAACTATGGGTAAATGGCAGAAAGGTCAACATAGGGAAAGGAGCAGAGTGTGGGGAGAGGGAAAGGGAAGGAGAGGTACTGGGATCTGAATTAGAACAAGACACAGTCCATGCTTGTATAACTATGTCAAAATGGAATCTACTGTCATGTATAACTAAAGAGAACCAATAAAAAAAAGAAAAACAGGAGAGACAAAAATTCAAAAATGAAAATCTCCAGGTATCTCTATTAATAGAATACACAAATAGAAAGTGCACTTTAGCTCTCAGTGCAATCTCACATTGACATAAAAAGTTTATTATCCCTAAAGTACATACATGGAGAGTATTATAACAGTATTCCATTAAACCATTAAGTCCTAAGTTTTTGATTCTTGGGACTGACATAGATACATTAAAATAGATCAGATATCATAATCTATAGTTTATATATATATTATATTAATGTTATATTATAATTTATTATTTAACTACATTATATATTATATAATTTTATATTATATACTATGTTTAAGTTTTTATAGATGTTCCACATCTGGAGTGATGGAACAAAATGGGTTAATACATTTTTTAAACTGATGGAACATTTGAAGTTTTCTATCATTTTAAATATTTAGACCACAAAGAAATTTCAAATACATACACGACTATTTATTTTAAAAGTTTCAATTTTATTAACTATGAGAGTCTTTACAGTATATTATTTATGAAATCTGTCATGATTCTAAGATATTTGTTTATATCTCTAATTGTTTCTAGTCATCCATCAAAGTTATTCAAGACCGGCTATGCTATAAATCAAGTATACTCTTAAATTGAGTAAGATGAAGGGCCTGCTTGTAGATAATCTAGAACTAATGTAATGAGTTCTTTTGCCTGTTATACATTTGAATCATTAAACAATAGATTAAGAGTAAATATGTCTTCTATACCTACTGTTTAAAAAAAAGAAAAACTGAGCCAGGTGCGGTGGCACATGCCTGTAATCCCAGCAATTTGGGAGGCTGAGATAGGAGAATCATGGGTTCAAAGCCAGCCTCAGCAACGGCAAGGTGCTAAGCAACTCAGTAAGACCCTGTCTCTACATAAAACACAAAATAGGGCTGGAGATGTGGCTCAGTGGTTGAGTGCCCTTGAGTTCAATGCCTGGTACCAAAAAAACAAAAAACAAAAAAGCCAAAAAATACTGAGATGATATTATAAACAAGAAACTACCTGGGAATTTTCAGGTGTTTGGGAATGTGAAGTTTGGTTATCCCTAAATATTAGACATGTCACTTAGCAAATACTTGTCAATTTAATTTAATGGTAAATTATTCTGACAGAAGAATCCAAGGGTGAATACACACATGGGGTGTGTATCGTTTCAATCACCATCTATTTCTCTGTTGTGTTATTCACCACACCGCTTTCTGATTCCCATTTGTTTTTCTGAAGTTTCCTTGTTGGAGAGAAATTGACTCTTCTTGCTATGTCTAATTTTTATCGTAGGCAGAGAGGATTCCTTTTGTAGAGAAGCCATCACTCTTATTTGCTCATAATAGTACTTGGGATGTTATTGCTGCCAAACTCACATCATTAACATATCTTAATTATTACACTACTACCCACTTGCACCCATTATGAGCACCTGCCAAACAGCCTCTGATGGGAGATGGACTCCATCAATAGGATGAATTACCATCATTTGGACTGATTTGGAAAATCACTTAGTGTAGGAAGGAACTGATCTGTCACAGTAACTCGAAACTGTTCTGCTCTTCTGCTCTTTTATTTGGGTTGTAGGCTTATTCCTAGCTGGCAACCTGACACTTGCTCTGGAGACCAAAGTAGTAGTATAAAGTCATATGAGAGGACTGATTCACGGTTTTGACTAATAAAGCATCCTGTACACAATTAGAGATCAAAGCCATGGAAATATAGACGCACATACTCACTGACTTTACAGGACATTAACAAGAGGTAGGCTCTGGGCAAAACCAACTCTCTGTTTAGAAGCAGGAGTCTGCTCCAGGGAAGAATGCACTGGAGAGAAAGTGCACTTCTTACCATTTCCTAAGCAGCGGGGATGCCTGAATAGAGGTAAAATGATACAGTAGTGTCAAGTTGACCTTTTGTAAAATCTAGACAAAAGAAGTCCTGTAGCAATGTGCACTGGAAGTAAGTTTACAGCCTGACTAGAGTCAGTGAGGATGGTGGGCTGGAGGAAACAGGAACAAGGAATTTACAGGGGTGGATTCTCCTCTTGAATGAACAGGTTTTGGGAATTCCCTTGGTTGGAAAGCAAACAGCTCTTCCCTCTCATGTGCATCCCCTTTTCCATCATGGCTTCCTTTCCCAGGCCAGTCCATAATCCTCTCTGGAGGAGATTGGGTCAGGCCCACTTCTGGTAACCTGCCTGTGCAGCTGCATTCATCGCAGCCTCTTGTGGTTACAGAAACCCCAAGAATCTCTATGTAGGTGTGGGACTGAGACGCTTCCCTGCTCCTTCTACCTCCTAGTCCACATCTTTGCAGGCAGGGAATAGAATTACATTAAAGCACCCTCCCTATGATAAAGAGTGTCTGTGAGTTACTGGAACATAGTGTTCAAAGACTAGCTTTACATATCTAAGAGTGGTATTTCATTAGAGAGTATGAACCGTCTATACTGTTAAAAGTTCCTATTCTATCATTCTTCCACTATTTTACTCTGCTTGTTTGCATGGTAATTATGGTTTCAATGGAATCTTATCTTTTTCAAGAGCACAAACACAATTCATCACTTCCATTCAGACTCCACTAATTCAGAATTTGCAACAATTCCCCTATACTTTGGGTAACACATATTTTTGTACCATTTATTAAAAGAGGATTCACTAGGAAAATTAAGAACAGAAATGAAAGGACAAGGGGGAAAGTTTAACATATTTGAAAGGAAACATTTCTCAAGATCCTTAATAGCAGTTATTTGCATTTAAACTATTAATGGAATAATTACAACCAAGCCATCTCATTAATTAAAGAAAACCCAGCAGGATCTTTATTTGGCAACAGTTTATTAGCAGAGATTCCCTAAGTATCAACTCAATGGAAAACTGGTAAGAGATATTCCTTCTCCCCAATTCTAATTACCCCCTTTCAATCATGTTAAATATTTTCTAAACACTGAGGTTATCATTCCAATAAATTACAGCTAGCTGCATAAATTAGAATGCAAATGTGTTAGCCTGCCCCACAGGTAGCTCCAAGGCCCCTGTGATCTGTGGAGGCAGCCCCCAACCTAAGAGGAGCATGACAAGCAGGACCAGAAGGAAGAGTCTATACTAATTCAAAGGGCTTGAGACTCATTTCTAAAGCTCTTTGTTCATTAGTTCTTTGCACTGAATTTGAATATTCTGTTCTGATATTTTTCATGTGTCTACAAAAAGATACATAGCCTTGCCTCAGTTGATATACTTATTTGCCTCTTTCCCTAATACTGGTCCCTGGATGCTTAGCTACAAGGTTCAGGGAAGCAGAAGACCAGCACAGTGACCAGACTAGCTTAGTATCAAACAGTGGGACCTGATCATAGTAGGATGCTTAGGACAAAGTGCAGAAAATGGAGATTGCACTGTTTCATTCATTTAGCAGAATGCAGGGGTTAGGAGCATGGAGAGACTCTGCCAAGTATGAGGTATGTACAATTTAACCTAACCATTCTGTGCCTCATCTTTTTCCCCCTAAAAATAGGGATGAAAAGCCTTTATTAGCTGGGTGCAGTGACACACTCCTGTAATACTAGCATTTGAAAGGCTGAGGCAGAAGGATTGTGAGTTCAAAGCTAGCCTCAGCAACTTAGCAAGGTCCTAAGCAACACTGTGAGACCCTGTCTCTAAATACAAAAAAGGGCTAGGGACGTGGCTCAGTGGTTGAGTGTCCCTGGTTCGATCCCTGGTACAAAAAAAAAAAAAAAAAAGAAAGAAAGAAAGAAAGAAAATCCTTATTAATAAGGTTGTTATCAGATTTTAAATAAGTTAACAAGTTAATGTTTGTGTGGCATTTAAACCAATGTCTGATACATAGAAATCACTTTATAGCTGTTAAATAAAATAAATACATTCATTAAATATTGCATGCTTTTTAGGTGTGGGGTACTTTTTTGATTATAAGGATAGAGTAGTAACCAGAGTGAAAAATCCCTGCCCACTTGGTACTTCTAGTGGAGGAAGTAGATAATGAACAATTACCTTTTACAGAACACTGAGAGATGACTACTCCAGAGAATGATGGAAGAGTGGTACTGGGAAGAGCTGGCAGTCTTAAATAGGAGATTCAGGGTAGAACTTTCTGGAGGCAATTGAAGTGTTAAGGGAGTGAGTTAAGCAGCTCTTTGATGGAAGAGGCTTCAGGGCAGAGGGATCAGTTGTAGCAAAAGCTCTGGGGTGTGAATGAAGGATAGGAAACCAGGGTGGCTGAAGGAGACTAAGCCAGGGAGAGGGTGGGGGTGAGATAGGTGGGAACAGAGGACTGCGGTCTGTAGGGTCTCCTTGGTTCTTTTGAGAATTTTGACCTTTATTAAACTGAGGGAAATGAGGCATATGCCCCAGGACAAAAGTCTCAGGCAGAACCAGTTGGGATTCTCTGTCACTTCACAGCTGCTCTTGCCCCTCAGCAGGGGCAACTGGGACAGCACTTATATGTATGTCTATTCTGGTCAGGAGAATAGGAATGAGTCTAAGCTAATAACAAGGCATTCCTCACACGTGCTAAAAGCAGAAGCTCGAAAATATGTCATATCCTCATTAGTTTCCACAATTGTTAGTACCCAGTTATCTGCTCACTGCCAAGTGCTAACCCATGGTTCCTCAGTCCTTGTGTTCAATGTGGCCCTGAACTGACAAGCTTCCAAAGAATGGCTTTGAGGAGATGGGGAACAATGTTAGACTTGATATTGTTTATTGGCAGTAAAGAAAGGGGAAATAGAACATAGAGGAAGAGTCCCCTTAAACTTCATTTTTACATAGTTTCTAAGATAAATTTAAATGGAAATTCAGAACACTTGAGATTTTTTTTATTTATAAATTTGTAGAATATAAAACCCTACAATGCCTGCTTATCTTATTGTATTGCTCACATTCTTCTTGCTGGGGTTGGGATGTAGCCCTCTGGTAGAGCACTTCCTACCATGGATGAGGCCCTGGGTTCCATCCTGGGGACAGGGGAGAAAGAAAAAAAAATTATTCTGGAACTCTAGAAATCTAGAGCATTGATTATATTGTCACAGTTTGGGTAAAATCATTTTTTATCTAAATTTGATAATATCTGGTTCAGAAGTCTCTCAGTAGCATGAAGATTGTGAAAACATTATTCTCTCCCTTTCTTCTGGCAACCAGGGCAAAGTTGGGGAGAAGAAACTTTGAGATTCTCTTATTGTCTAACTTTGGGGATGCATGTAAAGAGGTCAGGGACAAAATATTACTATTTTTCCCTGCCTCTCAATGGAATGCTGGGTGCTCAAGGTGCTAAGAAAAGCATGCATTGACACTATTATCTAATGTTGAGATCCTCTAGTGCCCAGGGGAGATGGTAGCCTGAGTAGCATTGTGCTGTGGAGAGGAGGCTGGGATGACTTGTCATATGGAATGCACTCAACATTCATAGGCCAGGACCTGATTCAGATAAGCCAACTTATTTTGTGTTATTTTCTATGGTAATCATTTGTCAGTTGGAAACAGAACCTACTGTTTTTGTTTGTCTGAAATGTCTGCCATATGAAAAATGGCTAGTCACTATAGTGGTTGCAAATTTCCATCTTATAATTTTTTGAAAAGTTGTTGGATGTTGACAGAAACATAAAAATGAATCCTGGTTCTGGCTAGGTTAAATTATGTTGAAATTGTATTTCATCCCTCTATATATCTGAATATTACTGAGTTAAGAGAAAGAGAAATCCCTTATTTCAGATAGATTTTTTTTCTTGGAGATTTTTCAGAGCAATTAATTTTCTTTGCCTTCCTGCCCCTATCTCCTGAAAATCCCAAACTTTGATTTTTCTTTTTGTCTTCAGATATTGTTTGACAACATATCAAGGGGGAGTTTGTATATGTAAATTTAGGCCTTTTGCTTGTTTGTTTAATCATTTTTATCCTCTGCATCACTCTGTCTTTATGATGCATATGTTCATGGTGGTGACTGAACTCCTATATTGGCGTTTGCTACTCAGGTATAGGATCAGACTTACTTTTGCTAGAGGTTTAAGGATAAGGGCTGACTACTTACAGTTCAGAAAAACTTAGGTGAATGGTTCTTAAGAGACAGGATCTTTTTCTATGTATGATATGTTAGGAGGCAATTGTGATTGACCCAATGATTATTGGAAAGCAAACTGACTTTTGAGGAGGATGCTAGATTCCTAAAAAGCACTGATCCCACACACCCTTGGATATTTAAACTAAGCTTTCCAAGGTGCTACATTTCTTGAGGAAGTCCGTCCCTCTGTCTTGCAAGAAACTGGGCAGTAGCATGTGATTTCAATCATCTTAAAACTTCATTGATTTCAATCCTAGATTTAAGTTAAAGAATGGTTCTTGGTAAGCCCTTTTTAAAAATTTGCTTTTAAAAATTAATTTTGGTGGGTCCTTAGTACAGTGACAATACATAGCTTATGCAAAGAAATAATACTGTATTCCTAATTGTTATGGTTTAGATGTGGTTTCCCCAAAAACTCACATGTGAGACAATGCAAGAAGGTTTGGAGGAGAAATTATTGGGTTATAGCCTTAACCTAATAGTGAACTAATCCCGATGGAATTAACTGAGTGGTAACTGGAGGCAGGTAGGGTGTGGCTGAAGGAAGTGGTTCATTGGGGGCGTGGCTATGGGGTATATATTTTCTATCTGGCAGTGGAGTCTCTCTCTCTGCTCTCTGATCATCATGTGAGCTGCTTCCCTCTGCCATACTCTTCTGCCATGATGTTCCACCTCACTTTGAGCCCCAAGGAATGGAGTGGACCTTCTATGGACTAAGACCTCTGAAACTGTGAGCCTTCAATTAAACTTTTCCTCCTCTAAAATTGTTCTGGCCAGATCTTTTAGTCACATGACAGTGAAAAAACTAACTGAGACACTAATTTTGCTTCTATCACGTAGGATCCCAAGAGTTTGGATGAAGACTGCTATAAACTGAGATTCTAACAAGTTAAATGCCAGGGCTGAAATGCAAGTGGGAAGCCATGTTCTGAGAGGCACATGAGGAAGTGTTATAAGTCTAAATGTTAATGGACGTGGTGTTGACACTAGGTTTCTAAGGGCATGACACGAAGAAGAAGAGTGTTAAGGTTGGATTTGTTTTCAGAGTGGTTTGCTTATTATATTGATGGCTGCTACTTTCTTATCCAATTTTTTCACTTTCCACCTCTCAAATTTCCTTCATCTCCCCTACATACCCATGACCTACACAAACAGATTTCCACATCTCCTGGGCTATAGATAAATATTTCCAGTCTTCCTGATGGTCCCCAAGTGAGTCAGGTTAGTGTATTTTCAGCCAGCCTGAATTCCTCTGAACCTATTGAAGGCTCCATGTTCTCAGTCTTGGTTGATGGCATCATTATCTGACCACACTTCAAAGACAGAATAGTTAGGCATCCTCACTTTTGGTCCCTTACATCCAGTATCTAATCACAAAAGCCATCTCTGTCTGTTGGCTTTGCCTCAGAAATGTGCCCTAATCTCAGCATTTTCTCTCATCTTCTCTGCCTCTGTTTTAGTGCAGAGAATTAAGTGGCTGCTGGGTAACATACAACCTCCTTTCTTTCCTGTCTTCCACTATTCCTTCTCCATTCCAGCTATCCTCCAGGAATCAGAATTATCTCTCATATATAAATTATCTCTGGATATATAAAGGACTCAAAAAACTTAACATCGAAAAAACAACTCAATCAATAAATGGGCTAAGGAGCTGAACAGACACTCTCAGAAGATATACAGTTGATCAAAAAATATATGAAAAATGTTCAACATCTCTAGCAATTAGAGAAATGCAAATCAAAACTACCCTAAGATTTCATTTCACGCCAGTCAGAATGGCAGTTAACAAGAACATAAACAATGATAAGTGTTGGTGAGGATGTGGGGGAAAAGGCACACTCATACATTGCTGGTAGGACTGTAAATTGGTGCACCCACTATGGAAAGCAGTATGGAGATTCCTTAGAAAACTTGGAATAGAACCACCATTTGATCCAGCTATCCCACTCCTCAGTCTATACCCAAAGGAGTTAAAATCAGCCTACTACAGTGATGTAGCTACTTCAATGTTTATAGCTGCATAACTCACAATTGCTAAACTGTGGAACCAACCTAGATGCCTTTCAACAGATGAATGGATAAAGAAACTGTGGTATATCTATACAATGGAATATTACTCAGCAATAAAAGAGAATAAAATTATGGCATTTGCAGGTAAATGGATGGAGTTGGAGAATATCATGATAAGTGAAATAAGCCAATCCCCCAAAACCAAGGGCTGAATGTTTCTCTGACAAGTGGATGCTAATCCATAATGGAGTGGGGCATGGGATGAATGGAAGAATTTTGGATGGGGCAAAAGGGAGGTGGGAAGGGGGTAGGGGGGTAAGAAAGATGGTGGAATGAGATGGACATCATTACCCTAGGTACATGTATGATTGCATGAATGATGTGACTCTACTTCATGTACAACCAGAGTAGTGAAAAACTCTGTTCCATTTGTGCACAATGAATCAAAAAGTTCTGCTGTCATGCATAACTGATTAGAACTAATAAAAAATGCAAATAAACAAAACCCCAAATTTGAGCATGTTATCATACTAGAAGATCTTTCAATTTCCATCACAGCATAAATAAAAATAACTTTACAATAGTCCTCCTTACCCCCTAGAAATGTGTTCTAAGACTCCTACTGGGTACCTGTAACTGAAGATATTAGCAAACCTTATATATACTGTTTTCTTATACTTGCATATATATGACAAAGTTTCACTCCTTGGCCTATACCCTAAAGATTTAAAAACAGCATACTACAGTGACGCAGCCACTTCAATGTTTATAGCAGCACCATTCACAATTGCTAAACTGTGGAAGCAACCCAGATGCCCTTCAAAAGATGAATGGATAAAGAAGCTGTGGTACATATATACAGTGGAATATTATTCAGCAATAAAAGAGAATAAAATTATGCATTTGCAGGTAAATGGATGGAATTGGAGAACATTATGCTAAGTGAAGTAAGCCAATCCCAAAAAACCAAATGCCAAATGTTCTCTCTGATTAGCGGATGCTGATACATAAGGTGGGTGGGAATGGGGAACATAGGAGAAATGGAGGAAGTCTGGATGGGGCAGGGGGGAGGTAGGGGGAGGGAAAGGGGAATGGGTGTAGTAAAGATGGTTGAATGAGATGGTCATCACTACCCTAGGTGCATGTATGAAGACACAAATGGTGTGACTCTATCTGGTTTGCAACCAGAGAAATAGAAAAATTGAGCTCTATATATGTACTTATGACTTGAAATGCATTTAAATAAATTAATTAAAAAATAAATTAGGTACAATAAAAGATGAACAACAAAACTACTAATGGAACAACTATAACAATACACTGTAATGAAAGTTACATGAATGTGGTGCTCTGTCTCCCTTGCTCTTTCAAAGTATTTGTTCTCTACTCCTCTTTTTTCTTGTGATGGTTTGAGATTATACAATGTCTGTGTGATGAGATGAAGTGAAGTAAATGAAAGGCACGTGAACTTAGCATGTGATTTTTTTCTTTCCTTATTAAGTCAAGAACTTTTTACCCTTTCACTTACAAGAGCACTTCACGGCTTCTCTTTGGCATATCTGAATTCCTAGTATCACTGCTCTGTGCTTTGGGGTCATAATTTAGTAAAATAAGGGTTACTGAAATACAAGCACTTTAATAGCATGAGAGTGGATCTGATAACTAAGAAAGGTAAGTAGCAGATACACTGTAGGTACACCAGACAAAATGATGTTTTCATGTCCTGAGCAGTCAGAGATTTCATCATGCTACTCAGAATGCCACACATTTAAATCTTATGAGTTATTTCTGCAATTTTCCATTAAATACTTTCAGACTGTGGTTGATTGTGGATAACTGAAACCACTGAAAGCAAAACTACAGATAAGGGGGGAGGGCACTATTGAACTTAGAAACCTAGGTTCTTCTAAGTCTGGTTCAAACAGTCTTCTGAGCTTCTGTTCAACTACATGACTTCCTTAAAATCTAGCCAGACTGATTCAGATCTTTGTGATGCTTGATGCTGCTTAAATGTCCCCACCTCTGGAAATTTTTCCAACTCCCAGTGGACAATGAATCATTTCCTCTTGTAACGAATTGGTTCTTTTATGCATTTCTATTATCCCATCATATTTATGAATCACATAGCCTCTAATTCTACTATTCTTGATTCTTTCATTTATTTGTGAATAAGATCAGGAATGAGATCAGGCATTGAGCCTAGAACAGAGTAGGTACTCAAGAATTGCTTATTTAATGCATGGGTGATTACGCATCAAGTGTGATATATAATAAAGTATTGCATGAAGTTGGAGGAGGGAGTGGTAACTACATCTTACTTTGATTAGGCTTAGCTAATCTAAAATGTTATCATAGGAAGCTGTTTGGAGACTTTTTTTTCCTCTAGAGATCATTAGTGAATGACTTAGTCATTACTAAATGACTTTTTAATTAAAATATGTTAGTATTGAATAACTGGCTAGGTCTTTGCAGTAATTATTGTTATATGATCCTGTTCATTTTTAATGTTGGCTGCAGACTCATGTTATACTGTTATTTTTTAATGTTAATGATCAGATGGCTTTGATTTTAGATAAGAGTATTTGCTATAATAACATAGATTAGCCCAGATTCAGAAGGGTAAATTACACTCAGAAGAAAATGAGAAAGAATGAAATAAAGAGGTAAAAATGAGAAAATAATCACTTCACTTTAGATTTTGAAACTTATGTTCCATATTACTTAATTATACTTGCCTTTATAGGTCTTCCAAATGAGTGAAAAATTATTTTTGGAATTTAATATGGCTAAAATTATAAGATTAATTGAAACCAGAGTATTTTAATGTGTCCATGGAGGCAATGAACCTATATAGTAATTTATTAAAAAGCTTGCTCTTAGTATAGGAGAGCAAAACCTGGACCTAGTCATTCATTTCATGCAATTGAGAGTTTTATCTCAGATTTCTTTTGTTCCAGGCTCTGGGCATTTATTTTATTTTAGGCACGGGATAAAGTGGTGAACAAATAACAAGGGCTGACTCTTAAGGTGCTTATATTCTGGTGACAGAAACCAATAATGAAATGCAATAACAAATACTTAAGGAAACACCAAGTAGTGGTAAATCCTATAATGACATCAAAACAGGAGTACATGCTGGCTTCTTTAGATTAGATGGTCAGGTTAGAGAGCTTATATTCTGGCTACAGAATATTTTTCATATATTTATTATGTTCTATATGCTAGGCACTGTGATACATACTAGAAAATAAATACTACTAACATACAGTCCCTATTCTTATGTAATTTTCAGTCTAGTAGAAATCAAACAGTGGTGGTACTAGAGTGCAATGAATGCTTTTATAGACCATCTGCTGCTACAGACCATTCCTTCTGAGCTGTGCTGGACCCCAGAACACACACACACACAAGAAGTGTAACAACTTCTGGAGAATCAGGGAAAATTTTCAAGCAGAGAAGGCATGAACTGAGAATTTAAATATGAATAGGGATTATCAAGGTGGCAAGGGAAAGTAGTGGAACGAGAACTTCTCTAGAAGGTACATCACTGAAGGCACACAGGTAGTGTGTGTGTAGAGTATGAGTGAATTAGTGCTGCTGGAGTGTAGCATGTGACTGTGAATGTGTGTGTGCACATGCATTCACCCATACATGTACTAGTGCATGCATGAACATCCAAGGGTTGCTGGTACAGAAATTAGGCCAGAGACGTAGGAAGACTTGGATATAAGAAGCCTGTATGTGGCAAGGTGAGGAAACGACTCTTTTATTTCTGATAATTGTTTGGAATTTTACTGTAGGTTAAAAACAGGAAAAATAGTATAATCCAAATGTTATAGGTGTTACATGCTGAGATGTCAAAATACTTAAAGTGAAAAGGGAAGTTAAAAATTATTAAATCAGGCTTTCTTATAATTTTATAAAAATATTGTCAGTTTTCTCTATGGCATTTTAAAATTTGTTTCTAAATTCAGTATCATATAACATTATTTTTTGATCTAAGCTACCTAAAAGCTTCCTTATTAAAATTTAGGCTAATTTAAAAAATTTAAATGTTTGATGAATAAGTCTCTAAAGCTTAAATATTTCTTTAACACAGGTTGATAGGAGAGCATAGAAAGTTTGATTAGATAAATAGTACTCCAACCATGATCTGATATAGGCTTTTATCCTTCTGATTTATTTGACATAAGGATGACAATCCCAAACTTAATTTGTGTTACTAATCCCTTTCTCTTGAAGACCAATGTCAAGAAAAATACAGTGTAGGCTTTTGAATAGGCATAATATACCCATCTATTTAAACATTGATGCTGTGCAATATTTGTATTGCTGAAAAGCCTGGAGATATATATGTATGTATGTATGTGTGTGTGTATATATATATATTTTTTTTTATTTATTTATTTTTTGTACTGGGAATTGAACCCAGGGACACTTTACCACTAAGCTACATCCCCAGTACTTTTAAATTTTTGAGACAGAGTCTTGCTAAGTTGCTTAGGGCCTTGCTAAGTTGTCTAGGTTGGCCTCGAACTTGTGATCCTCTTGCCTCACCTTCCTGAGTCACTGGGGTTATAGGTGACCATTACTGTGCCCAGCAGAAAGCCTGGATGTAGGCAAAATTAAACATAAAAAGCACAAAGATTGATAAAAATAGGGAAAATCACTCTAAACATGTGGAATTTCTAAACAGAGCTATAAGAAAAACAATAATCATAATAAAATTCAGTTAAAAAGGGATGTCAAATTCTAACAACAAAATGCACAGTAATCCTTGCCTTCACTTAAAGTGAAGAAGATGTGATGGGATTAGATGTCAGCAAGTGTCCAAAGCTGCTGGGTTATGGTCAAGGACACCCTGTCACAGACTGCAGGTAGAGGGAAGTGCTAGCTTGGCACAAAATGTAGTGACGCTAAAAATGGATTATTTCTGTTTAGCATCTTATGTTCATGCCTGCTGCACAAAGACTGGGGAGAATGGTTTCATAAGTAAATTCCAAGGCAGAGCAAGTGTCCAAAATAGAGAAGCCTCCACTTCTTCAGTCTTGCTGCACTTAGCTAAGGCAATGTGCTTTCTGCTCAGATGCTGTAATGGGAGAAAAAAAAAATTCTGGAGGGGAAAAAAATTCCAAATTCCCATATTACATTGACATCATTATCCTATTGACAATTGCTAAAAGGCAGTAAAGGCCTGCATTTGCATAATATTGCAAACTGTATACTTGATTTAACTAGGAAAATACTTTTAAGATCCACTACAGGCAAGGATGGGACCATATGAGTATCTCAGTGCACAGCTGGTATATAATGTGTGTCATGCCTGTGGCCACAGCATGTTTGGTAGTTGCATAGTGAATATCTGATGAGCAAATAGAAGAATGAATGAATCAATGAGGAGCTCAAAGTAATAAAAAATTTCCTTTATTCTGCAGACATGACTCAAGGAAATGTTTGTCCTTACAGTGTTGGACCTCTGAATGGGCTGCTTGATTATTTCACATTACTGACCTCCAGCCTAGAGCTCTCTATACCTCTCTCTAGGATCTTGCAAACAAACAAGCTTCCTGACCTTGCCACACAGCCCACTTGCCTCAGCCAGTTTTATGCCAATCCTTGTCTGGCAAAAGTGACCCTGGGCATCCAATTCTCCCCTGCTTTGGGATACAGGTCAAGACCAGAAAGACAAGTGACTCAGCTTGCTGGAGAGAAGCAGATGAGCTGACTAGCTCAGGGCAGAAAGCCCTCCAGATTCATAGATGTGTGACCAACTCACAACTTCTCCAGTGAATATTCATTAATTCAAAGATAATGGGAATGCTCACCAGCTTCTCTTCTGCATAACAGCCCTCCCGTTATCATTTCCTTTTCTTTTCTTTTTTTGGGACCAGGAATTGAACCCAGGATGCCTATCTACGAGCTACATCCCCAGCCCTTGTTAAATTTTATTTTTTTGGTATCAGGAACTCAGGGGTATTTGACCACATCCCCAGCCTTATTTTGTCTTATTTAGAGACAAGGTCTCACTGAGTTGCTTAGCACCTCAATGTTGCTGAGGCTGGCTTTGAACTTGCAATTCTCCTGTCTCAGCCTCCCAAAGTGCTGGGATTACAGGCATGCACCAGCGCTCCCGGCTTGTTATATTTTATTTGAGACAGGGTTTTGCTAATTTGCTCCGGGCCCTCACAAGTTGCTGAGGGTGGCTTTGAACTTGCGACTCTCTGCCTCAGCCTCTGAGCTGCTAGGATTACAGGTGTGTGCCTCCACGCCTGACAGAATTTATCTTTCTTTTAAGGTTACATTTGATGTTCGTTTGTTCTTGATTCCACGTGATTTGAAAAAATAATGATCTGGAGAGTAAGGGGTAGGAAATGAGAATCAAAGTTAGTCCTCCCCCTGCCCTGCAGCCACTTTCCATGCATACTCAAGGCCTCCCCTGAGGACTGTTACTTCCTGCAGTTTCCACTTCTTTGTTAAAGCTGTTCTTCAGTGTTCTTTTACAAGGAGGGCTTTCCAGGTTTTCCCATATTGCTGACATTTTGCAGCCCTACATCTTCCTCAATTAGTCTTCTGTGAGCTAAGACTGGAGGCCTGTAACCCTTGCACAGACTCTTTTCTGTTCTCCATTTTCCAGTAATGGTCTGTGGATTCATTGTGATTTATCGTCCTGGAGCAGGCCAGGTCTGCAGCATTTTCATTGAATCCAGCCTGTAATGTTGTTTGTCAAGCTGCCATTTATAGCTTGGAAAATTCTTCTCTAATCTACTTTGCAGAGGCCTGGTGTGTCTTCTCACCTTAATTGTGACTCTGATATATGTCTGCAGGAGAGACAGTGGAACCCACCCTACCTAGCTGTTGGTTTTGTACAGTGCCAAACCAATATTTAATATACGAACATGATTATTATTAGTAGTAAATTATATTGAAAAAATAGCTTTTAAAATCATCTTATTTGTAAGTCTTCAGGAGAAAATGATGATGAGATAGGTCTATCTGCATGAATATGTCTTAAGGAATTTTTTAAAATGGTAAACATTTCTTTCTCATTTCCTGATTTCATTCATTTATAATTTTTTTATAAACCCATGATTTTCTCTAGAATCAGAAGTTGTAAATAGTAACATGGTTTAGATAATGAATTCTTCCGGGGCAAGGCAATGTCTTGCTCATATTTGTGACTCCAGTCCCCACCACAGGGACTGGAATGTGGGAAGAACTTAATGTGTATTTGAATTAAAATCACAGTGAGTTAAGGAACTAGGCCTAGAGAAATTAGGGAAGAGGGTATGCAGGACTCAAGGAAATAACCAAAAATTGATGGAACTTCATAGGATCAGAGACTAACTTGGAAATCTAGTCTGGATACACAGGTCAGAGCATGATGGTGGGTCTCAACCACAGGGGCAACAAGGAGAAGGAGCCACACAGAAGATAAGCAGCTTGTCTAAGAGGAGGCAAGTGATCTGCCGCTAGATAGTAACCAAAGGGGCAGAATAATTCAATTCTGAAGAGAAAAGCCCTCCCGACTCTCTGTAAAGCACAGATCAATGAGACAGACTTACAGTTTAGCTTTAACCTTCAACCTGCTTATATTGCTCTAGTGCATGACCTTATTTTTGTTCATGCCTGTTTGTTTGGTTTAGGGCTCCACTGAGTTTTGTAGGAATGACTTCAACTGCTTCCTACATGGCATCCACCTTATAACTTCCCTGCTTAGTTCATTGTAAAGTCAGGTGCTACATCTTGTTTTAACTATTTTTTTTTGGTACCAGGTATTGAGTCCAGGGGCACTTCACCGCTGAGCCACATTCCAACTCTCCCCCTTTAAATTTTATTTGTTCTTTTTAGATATACATGACAGTAGAGTATATTTTCACATATTTATACAAACATGGAATTTATCTCCCAGCTCTTTTTATATTTCATTTTGAGACAGGACCTTGCTAAGTTGCTGAGGCTGGCTTTGAATCTGTGATCCTCCTGCCTCAGCCTCTGGAGCTAACTGCTGGCATTGTAGGTGTGCGTCACCATGTCTGGCTTGTTTTAACTTTAATGCCACAACCATGACACTATAATGATCTCAATATTAATATTGGCTAATTTAAAATTGCATATCTTCTTTCATCAAGTATCTATTGGCAATTGCTACCCAATACTACCCAATACCACTGTATTAAATGCTGACACTAAATCAACTTTGGGTTCTATTTGCAAGAAATTTACAGTCCAATAGGTGCTTCATTTTTCCATACTCTTTGTTCTGGCTTATTCTCCTTCAGTTGCTGTGGTCTTCTTGTCTCTCCTTGTCACAGCACGTACATTGTTGCCCAGGGCTTTTCTCCTTGAAGCTCCATCTGCCCAGAATTTTTTTCCTAATCTCTGCAAACCTTGTTGCCTCCCTTCATTCCAGGCTCTGCTATAATGCTGCCCATTTCAGTGGACTTTTCTCAACAGACTATGACATATGCCTTCATAATCTCAACTTTTTTCTTGCTTTCCTTTTACTTGTAATTCCTAATTTATTGATTTACTTGTTTACTGTATAACTTCCCCACAAAAATGTGATCTCTATGAGGACAAGAGATTTTTGACTGTTGTGTTCATTGCTATATCCTCAGCTCCTAAAAGAGGCTTTGTCCATAATGGGAACTGCATAAATCTTGTTAAATAAATGAATAATAAAAGAAATATAACATAAAATAGACAGTGCTAAGGAAAGCTAGAGGAAAGAGTTTATACTTGGAAGGAGGAGGTGTTTTTGGAGTTTCCAAGGGTGGGAATGATTTAAGGATGGAGTGGTAGTAAGGGGAGAGTGTTCTTCCTATTGCCAACTGTCTTGCCTTCTGATTAATTTTTTTTCTAAAGCAATCTTGTAAAGATTACCAACCTACCTTTTTCCTCTCTCTCTCAGCTGAATATACTTTTGTGGAGCTCAAATGGAGCTAAGCATCAGTGTAGACCTGGTTGAGGGTGACTCATTGATTATGCAAAGGATGTCTGCTGGGCTGCTTATCATTGAAACAAACATTGCAGAGAAGGTCTGTGATAGACTAGACCATTTGGTTAGATATTAATATTTGCATCATAAATGTGGATGCAAATATTAAAAAAGGCTTTAAAATATATTATGCAAAGTTCTCTTTGGGAGTAATCAAGATCATTAATTGGCATCCACTAATCAGAGAGACCATTCGGCATTTGGTTTTTTGGGATTGGCTTACTTCATTGAAAGTGCATATAAAGATGTTTAATATGAAGAATGTAATCTGCTTATAATTTTGTGCAAAGTTAGAAAAATTATGATTGTAATAATTTTTTTTTCTATTTGCCTCAACAAATGTTTTCAGTGAATAGTGTGTACAGCTTCTGAAAATTTGTTTTTTTTCTGTTATGTTTGATAACATTTATTTAAATGCAACT